>CAUYQG010287518.1:0-19777 GCA_963574415.1 Tarsius wallacei | reverse complement strand
CAAAAATACACCCTTAAGGCATCTTGCTAAACAATACATTCTAATTCTCACTGTGTCTCAGCACAAGAGAACTGAAAGAAGTCTTAACATTTCAGTCTTTAATTGTCTCTCCCCTATAAAAGTCTCTGGGAGGAGAAGAGAGGACATCAAAAATCCACTTTTACCTAAAACAACGATGGCATTTTTCCTTATGGATAGAAGATGGCAAATTCAGTTTTGTCTTCAAATAATATTTTTTGCCCCATTACTTTATAATGAATTAGACCTGACCTTAGAGAACTCCATCCTTTTGTGAAGGAGTCCCCACATAAATATACCATGGCAACAGTGGGAGTTCTGTGCAGAGAAATCTTCCAAGGGCCAGAGAAATAGTGAGGTGGAGGGTGAAGGGTGCCCAGGGATTCAGTGCTTTCTATCATGGAATCAGTGTTGAATGGGTGAAATATAGAGGATAAAATCTAGAGCATAGCTAAGTCATGACATCTATAACAGGATTCATGTTATGTCCCCTCTTTGGATAGTTGTAATTGACCCTCTTGGGGCATCCATACCCGGTAGAGTTAATCCCACGAACGGAGTGATGGCAGGAGGTTTGTGGTTACAGACACTAAACAGCATTTCATTGAGTTTCTAACAGATGGGGAATAATTAAATCATTTATTATCTTTTCACAATGAGTGAACTCATAGATAAACCTGAAATGATCAAATAGTTGTATTCAGTCTTCCGCTACAGATTTAATATTTTCATCTGCATCGACTCTGTTATTTCCTGGCTCAATTTAATGATTAACATGGCATCAAAGTAACAATTTCTTTATTATTAAAATTCTATTTGCTGCAGATTACAAATAGGATCTATTTTAAAGTCATTACTAAATAAATAGTCTGTAGTAATAAACTAGCATTGAACAACCATCTTATGAAATCTTAATGATAAGTGTATAGAGAATTTTAATTCAAAATATGATCACAAAAATAAACAAACACAGCTTCCAATTTCTTCTCATTAAAACAACTTTTCGATGTTGAATAATACATCAAATAACTCGCTTTTCCAGTAACAGTCTGTGGCATTTCCTCCTAAATCCCACAAACGAAGCGGGGCACTGGTGAAAAGAACTACCAGGATGTCCAACCACGGTGGCCATAAAATGGTTTAGCTAGGATCTCAGTTTAAAGTATCTACATCTTCCAATGTCTGACCAAGGGCTGATCCTCGCCCTGTGTTTCTGACCAGCAACACTCATTTGTGAGGGTAAGTGTGAAACATTTGACTCTGAATCAGTATCTTCAAACTATCTTTTGGGAAAACTGGCCTTCAAAAGAATCTTACAGGGGTGATATCCAATTGCACCAATATTCACAATCACATGTGAAAATATTTATTGCTAAAACTATTCATTCTGTTATTTAAAGATTAGTAACCCAGAAAGGCAAAAACAAAACAAACAAACAAAACCCCAAACACCAAAATCAATAATAATCCCCATTCAGAGATGGCCATAGTTAATATTTTAGTGTATATCCTTGCTAATCAATCTATAATCTCTATGTTTATATCACACTATAAATGTAAATATTAAGGAAGGAATGGGACTATTTAGAGACACTATTCTGTAATGTACTTCTTTTCCACTTAAGAAAACATTACTTGGGAGGCTGAGGTGAGCGGACTGCCTGAGCCCACAGGTTCTGCAATCAAAAAATTAACCAGGCTTGGTGGTACACACCTGTAGTTCCAGCTACTTGGAGACTGAGGTGGAAGGTTCGTCTGAGTCCAGCAGGTCGATGCTGGGGTGGCCATGAGTGTGCCACTGCACTCCAGCCTGAGCGACAGAGTGAGACTCCAACTCAAAAAACAACAACAACAAAATTACTATCTTATTGAAATGCTGTATTATTACTGGTGGGACGAGACTGAAACACATAGCTTGAGCCTGTAGTAAAAATATCTTCCTACAAGTTTTCTTCCCCAGAATTAAGTTGTCTCAAGGGTGCAGACCGTATCTCACATGAAGGAAAAAAATCTTAGCATGAGCTTGTCACGTAATCAACCTATCCCAGCATCACAACTTTACACTCTTTACATAATATTTGATTTGAGGATTATTTTGGTGAGAACCTTTTTGGTTCCAAGAAACAGAGACCCATATGAGGTTCCTCAACGAAAAGATGTTTTGTGGTAATAAGAGAGGTGGCTAGAACTGAACATAGAAAGTCACTGGAGTCTGAGGCAGCCTTAGTACAGCTACTTCTCTTAACTTAGCCATTTCATTCTTTTCTTTCTACTGTCTTCTTCTCTTTCCTCATAATTCCCAGTTCTCATATATGGTATGCGGTGGCCTTCCCTGTCTGTGTTGGTGCATCATATCAACCTTTAGCATGTCTTTTGGTTTCTATTAACAACTCATGGCTCTTGGGTTCTCAATTCCTCATTGAGAAACCTGTTGTCTGTTCCTGTTGAGAAATCTGGTGCTGTTGTCTCTGCTCATTATTTTTTAGACCAGGCTGCTGTCTGGTCTACAAATTACTCACTCTTGGGATGCTCAGTTCTTGGTCCATTCAACTCCAGTAGGATGGTCAGAGAAATTTCCTTCTTACTCCGGTTTAATCGGTGAGTTATTTATAAATTCTGGATTCATTTCTTCTCTGCTCCTGTTCTGATAGTATGATAATGCACACTTTTTTCAGTCCCTTCAGTTTCTCCTTGTTAATCTAAGCAAATTTGATTTCTACAGACAGTTTCTAGGCACATGCCCATTTAATTTCCTTTTCAGCCTTTGGGTCTGCAATCATTATATGGGCTGTTTCTTTCTTTATAGCAACCACAAAAGAAGGCCTATTCTCTTTATAATAAGGAATCTCATTCTTTTTATTTGTGCATTGATAATTGGCCGTTTTATGTGGGGGAAGCCATGATTTGTATCTTGAATTAGAAATAATGTTGTCAGAGATAGTTTAAGTACCAAACCCAGAACCAATCTGAGAGCAGACAGGGTTGATGAGCAATGAATCGATTCCAGTCTACTGACTTAGACCTGGACCCACAATTTTAGGGCACAACTTCTTTAGCATATATGATTCTTAACTGTCTTTGTATTTTGAAGTCACAGCTGAGGAACAGAGTAAACCAACAGAAAATATTACTAAATCTTAGCATATATCAAGACGAATCTTCACTGAATCATTTACAACCCTGCCTGCCTTTTCCCTTGTTTGATTCTTTTAAAGTTTACAAATCTAAAACATTCACTTTCTTTAAATTCAATGTCATTTAAGGACTGCAATGGGGCACAATTCTGGCCATAAATGTTTGCAAGAATTAGCTAGAAAGAGTCTCTTTTTCTGAATTATCTGACAAATTCTCAAGAGGAGGTTTTCCTGGAATGTAGATGCAATCCTGGAGGTGAAGCAGTCACAGTATAACCATGAAGAAAAGACCAGGCTGAGGTTGGTGTGGCAGAAAGATAGAATGCTCTTGAACTTTTAACAGCCTTGTTGAGTCTTTGATTTCCTACCCTCATATTTTTTATTATTTGGCAAAAATAAGAGTTTTTCAGTTAAGCCACTTCACTTTGAGTTTTCTGTGGCAAACAGTCTAATAAAATTTTAGCTGATATAAAAGGTGCTTCAGAATCTAGCAAAACAAAGGAACATAACAAAAATCTAAGCCAAACATGTCAGTAGTGTTCTTAACTTTCATATTTTTGAAACCCTTTTAATTATTCACAGGGTTTCATGTCTATGATCTCTTTTGATCTTTTGTTCAAAGTTTTCAAACACAGTTTATTTAGAAAGTAAATTAGAGAGACAGAGACAGACAGAGAGAGAGAGAGAGAGAGAGAGAGAGAGAGAGAGAGAGAGAAAGAGAGAGAGAGAGAGAGGAGATTCACCTCCTCAAGGTAGGGAAGGAGACCAAAGCTAAGAAAACATGGCAGCCATACCTCAAAGAACACATGGCCTGGCCAGTGCTTAATTAAGCAATGGCCTCTTTTGATCTTTGTAACAGCTGTAGGAAGAAGAAATAGACTTTATTATCCTCAGTATACAAATGAAGAATATGAGGATATGAGGTCAGGAAGATAATCATTCATGATTTTTTTTATCCTGTCATGTGATTATACAGTGACCAGAACCCTGGCCTCCTCACAATGTATTTGACCATAACCCCTGTCACTTGGTAGATGCTCAATAAATAAACTAATAAATGGTGTCTGTAAAACTTTTGTTCACAACTTTGCATGCATTTTGTTAAATCAAAGTTAGTGACAATAATAATAACTATGACATGTTAGGCTCTTGCCTTGGAACCTTTCAAATCCTGTGAGTTCAAATACTCTTTAGTACAGACCTAAAGCTAGCCTCTAGGGCAGAAATAGTGACAACAATAACATAACATCCTGGCCAGGTACGGTGGCTCACACCTGTAATCCAGCATTTTGGGAGGCTGAGGTGGGCAGATCACTTGAGGACAGGAGTTTAGGATAAACCTGGGAAACACAGCAAAAACCTGTCTCTACAAAAAATTAAAGTTAGCTAGTCCCAGCTACTTGGGAGGCTGAGGTAGAAGGATTGCATGAGCCCAGCTGTTTGAGGCTGTAGTGAGCTATGATTGCACCACTACCCTCCAGCCTGGGCGACAACGTGAGACACGTGAGACCCTGTCTTTGAAAAAAACAAGAAAGAAGAACACATCCTTTGCTGAGTAATAAGTGAAATGAATTTATGCATTATGCTAAAAGAGAGTGATATGCAAATTCACAAAATTTAGATACAAAATTTAAAGATAAATATTCATTGACTTAAGAATATTTATTAATAAAAAGTGTTTATTTTATTAATTTAATATCCCCTTAAGTATTTCAGAAATAATTATTAAAATAGAATTGGAAGTATTTATGGCCAACTGCTTGGCTCAGCTGATGAGAGGTCTATGTTAAATGACCAAGATTTGGTGTGTGATTTCCTTGTAGCAATGTCCCTGTTAAAGTAACTATTATTTATTGTGTAAACCACTTGGCAGACGCCATTTTATAAACAGTCATACTAATCCCACAAGGCAACCATGATTATACTTTTTTGCTAGGTAAGGAAACTTTGAGAACGTGACTACAGAAACAACTTTTACCCTGACCAAGTGGTTAACAGGATAACAGGAAATTGGTACAGTGAAAATTCACCCTGATCCTGCATGAATACCATGCCCTGTTTTGCTGTACAATGCTCTGTTTTGCTGATGGCTTCTCAGTTATGGTGTCAGTGCAGGAAAGATGACGCCTTTGCCTGTATGACTAAAATATTGATCACAGATCAGATCATTTGCAAACTCATTTCATACACTGAAAATGTTTAGCGGACTGTATAACAATTTCAACCACAGAATACTTGGTGCACATATTTGAGTCAAATTCTTCCACCAGTTGGTGTTCAGAACTGTGACTTCTCTCTGACTTTGCCATTAACTTTGGCTACATCTTAAATGGCAAAGAGGTAGGAAATAAAGCAATTATTGAGGAAAACCTAACTTTTTTCTCCGTTTCAAAATTTTTTATTTTAAAGATATGGAGTACAATTGAGGGTTAGGTATGCAGATGTTCATTATGAAGGCACCCTTGTTGATGAAGTGTGCCTCCCCTTCTCCAGGCAGATTCCCACTACTGCCAATCCTTTTTTTGTAGTATTATGATAATTGTTCAAGGTCCCCTTATGAGTGAGAACATGTGATACTCAGTTCTTTGTTTCTGTGATAGATCACTCAGTATTATAGACTCTAAGTCCATCCAAGTTGCTGTGAAGTTCACAATTTTGTCCTTTTTAATGGCTGCGTAATATTCCATCATATGCATATGTACCGCATTTTTTTAATCCAGTCTTTTTTTGATGGGCAGCATGATTGGTGTCATGTTTTTGCTATTGTGAACAATGCTGCAATAAACATGTGTGTGCAGGCATCGTTTCCATAGAGTGATTTGAGTTCCTCCAGGTATATTTCCAGTAGGGCGATTGTGGGGTAGTATGGAAGGTCGATTTTTAGATCTTTAGGAATCGCTAAATTGCTTTCCACAGATGTTGTATTGGTTTACACTCCCACCAACAGTGTAGAAGTGTTCTCTTTTCCCCACACACTCTCCAGCATCTGTTGTTTTTTGAGTTATTGATGATGGCCATCCTGATTGGAGTTAGGTGGTATCTTGGTGTAGTTTTTAATTTGTATTTTGTTGATGACTAGTGAGGTTGAACATTTTTTCATGTATCTGTCGGCTGCTCGTATTTCTTTTTTTGAAAAGTGTCTATTCATATCTTTAACCTATTTTGTCATGGGGGCTCTTTTTTCCCTTTCGGCATGTTTGAGTTCCTAGTAGATCCTAGATATTAGGCCTTTGTCAGATATACAGTTGACAAATATTTTTCTTATTCTGTGGGCTGTCTCCCTACTCTTTGGCTTGGCAAAAGCTTGTCAGTTTGATGAGGTCCCATTTGTCTATCTTATCTCTTATGGCATGAGCACTGGGGTTTTGATCAGGAATTGGTTGCCAGTTCCAGTTTCCATAAGGGTATGTCCTACATGGAAAACCTAACTTATAAATGACATAGGACATGATAACTGCATAGCCTTTCCTTCAACGTTTCTCTTAATATCAACAATGGCCTCTTACATTTGTATATTGTTTTACAATTAACTTTGTAGCTTTTATTCCAAGAAGGTGGTAATACAATGAGAAAAAGCATAAAGTATTGGGCATGATAAAGATATAGTTTCAAAATATGACTCTTCCCTGACGAGCTGAGTTATTTCAAGCTAATCAATTAAGTTCTAACGTGTATATGTGCCACATTTTTAAATCCAGGCCTTCTTCAATGTACAACATGATGGATATTATGCAGCCAAAAGAAGGGCAAAATTATGACCTTCTCAGCAACCTGGATGGACTTAGAGTCCATAATACTGAGTGACCTATCGCAGAAACAAAAACTGAATACCACATGTTCTCACTCAAAAGCGGACCTTGAACAATTATCGTAATACTATAAGAAAAGGATTGGCAGAAGTAGGAAACTGCTGGGGGGGGGGGGGGAATTGGCAGTAGTGGGAACCTGCCTGGGGGGCCACACCTCATCAACAAGGGTGCCTTCATAATGAACATTTGTATACCTAACCCTGAATTGTACCCCACATCTTTAAAATAAAAAACTTTTAAAAATTAAGTTCTAGATTGCCTTATCTATAAAATAGCACTAACACAAGTAATAAAACTCTTCATTCAGCCATAAGGATGCCCAAAACAGAAGTCATGTGGGCAAGCCTTCGTGCTTATCGTTCTATTTTGTCCTCAGAGCAACTGTGTAAGGAAGTTAGACTGGACATCACATACCAGCCTGGCAGAACTCAACCACACAGCTGAGACAAACCTACCCACACACACGAGAAAACCGTGATATGAATAACGGCATAGGTACTCACATGACACAGAGACTTTCAGTCACAGTAGCTCAGAATCATGTGATCACAGTACCGTGACATGGCCATTTGGACACCGTGACAAATGTTTCTCAAAATCGACACAGCACCCCATTGACAGAACCACAGACACGGCACACATATTTGTTTGTTTTACAAGGTGGGAAATTGAGAGAGAACTCAAATGATTTCCACCAAAGGCCATCATAATTGAAAGACCCAGATTATAAGAGAAGGACTTCTGCTCTCAAGAACTGAGCATTTATTGCATCACTAGCCCAGTTTCAGAAAGGAGATACCATAAATCCCAACACCAACCACTCTTTTCTTGTACTGTTTATATCATCACACTCTCTGTGGAGCACAGTTTACAATGCAAGCTTTTGCCATGGGTACACCACCCTCTCACCGAAATATTTTGGACAGTAAAAAATCTGATGATCACAGAATTCCAGAGCCTAGAGATTATAAAAAAAAATATATATATATATATATTTTTTTTTTTCTTTTTGAGTTGTAGGCTCACTTTGTCGCCCAGACTGGAATGCAGTGGCAGCTCCCGGCCACCGCTGCCTCAACCTGCTGGGCTCCGGCGATCCTTCTGCCTCAGCCTTCCAAGTAGCTGGAACTACAGGCGCGCGCTACCATGCCTGGCTAGTTTTTTTGATTTATCATAGAGATGAGGTCTCACCCAGTTGCCCAGGCAGGTCTCGAACCCACGGGCTCAGGCAATCCACTCACCTCAGCCTCCCAAGGCGTGGGATTACAGGCTGAGCCATCGAGCCAGGCTGAGATTATCTTTATAACTCTCTCTTTTAGAGAGGTACTCAGAGGGGCTAAGTGACTTTCTCCAGACTGCACAGCTGGTCTGTGATGGAGTTAGACCGAATCCAGTTCTTGGTTGTATCTAGGTCTCCTCAGCTGTGAACAATCCTCGGAATCTCAAATGATATGCACGACAGGACGCCCGTGTCCTCGACGCCATGACTGGGGAGCATGACACACACATGGAATGACAAGTGGAAACAAAGGACCATTATTTTTACCCCGGGGACATGACATAAATGTCCACTGTGAAGTATTGGTTTGGCTTTTCTGTAATAATAAGAGAAGAAATAAAAAGAGCCAAGAGGAAAACCCATTTTGTTGCCAAGCTAATAACTCACATCTTCCGACACATAAACGATTAATGCGATATTTAAAAGAGAAGTTGTAGCCTTGCATGAGGTGATCTATTGGCTAAATAGGTTCTGTGACATTTTGAAAAAGCAGAAAGTAGTCATTGTCATACGAGAGGTTTTTAATGGGAGCCCAGAAGGCAGCAGCCAGCCAGACCCAGACAGGAAAGCAGCATTAACAATCTCACCACTTGTTACCCAGAAAGATAGACCAGGACATTTTCTTTCCTTCTGCTGAGAGCCAAAGTCAATTTCCTAGCCTCCTTTCAGATTTTAAGGGTGGCCCACGTCAGGGGTTATCATGGATCCAATACAACGGGGCTGCTTCAGAACTACTCACCTTTCTGGGTGTAACATTTCCGGTTGGTGACTTTTCACTTAGTGTTGCATGTCTGGTGCTACTTATCCGGTGAAATTGACCTGATCACTTTTCCTTTCACTAGAGAGGAAAGAGAAAGGCCAAGACGTGGCCCAAAGAAGAGAGAGAGATTTATCCTCAGGACACAGGATGAGGGCTGGAAGGAGGGGAGGCTCATCCCCAGGCGGGATGCTGGGTGGTGCAGGGCTCATGGGGAGGAGGAGAGCTTGGCTCCTGCCACATGGGTGACTGCGTGTGCACAGAAAGTGGTTTGGGAAAATAATTGACTGCCTTTGTGGGTGAAGTGTTTTTTGTTTTGTTTTTCCCTTTTAATGTTTTTATTTTAAAGATGTGGGGTACAATTCAGGGCTAGGTATACAAATGTTCGTTATGCGGGTACCCTTGTTGATGAGGCATGCCCCTCCTCCCCCCCAGATTCCCACTACTGCCAAACCCCTCCCCATGTCTGACAGTTTCCTGCTACTGCCAGTCCTTTTATAGTATTATGATAATTGTTCAAGGTCCGCTTATGTGTGAGAACATGTGAAGTGTTATTATAGCATTCTACAACTTTGAAATGAAACGCAAATCCTGCATTTCAGGGGTGAGGATATCATGGCCCAGAGAAAAGACGTCATTTACCTAGATTCCAGGTGGTTAGGGGCAGACGATGAGAACCCAGGTGCTCTGCCTCCCCATCGAGAGCTTTTCTACAATACCACGCAAAGACTTGTGAGTTAGACATTTTGACCTTCGTTCTGTTTCTCCCACCTCTCTTTCTTCCTTCTCTTTGATATATTCTGTATTTATTGAGCATCTACTATATGCCAGGTTCTGTTCTAAGTCCCAGAGGCAATGTGCTTAATGCAAAGTTGGGTCTTTCCCTCTCATCTTCATATGCCCACTGACTAACATGTGATAACTACCAGGTGAGGTATGCCTACCATCCCAGCACTTTGGGAGGCAGAGAAGAGAGGATTACCTGAGCCCAGGGGTTCGAGACCAGCCTGGGCCACTTCACGAGACCTCATCTCTACAATAAATCAAAAAAATTAGCTGGGCATGGTGGCACACATCTGTGGTTCCAGCTACTTGGAAGGCTGAGGTATACGAATCACCTGAGCCCAGAAAGTCCAGGCTGTGGTGACCATGAGCATGCCACTGCACTCCAGCCTGGGTGAAAGAATGAGACTCCAATTAAAAAAAAAGAAAGAAAAAGAAAAAGTATGGCTTATATAGAAGAATGGAGTTTTTTTTTAATTAACCAATGAAATTTTGGCTAGGTCAGGTAAAGTTCTGCTGGACAGCTAACAGCATTGAACTAAATTGCTATAAATAATTTGCATTTAGAATAATACAGAGAGAAATGCTGTGTTTATCATTTTGAGAGAATTTGAATTTTTCCATTTAGAGGAAGTGATTTACTTTTCAAAAATGTTTCAGAGATGTGTTATCGCCTGGTGTGGTGACTCATGCCTGTAATCTCAGTACTTTGGGAGGCCGAGTTTGGAAAATTGCTTGAGCCCAGGAGTCTGAGACCAGCCTAGGCAATAGCGACATCTCATCTCTACAAAAATCAAAAAATAAGCTGGGCATGGTGGCACGTGACTGTAGTCCCAGCTACTCGGGAGGCTGAGGTGGAAGGATCATCTGAACCTAGAAGGCCAAGGCTGCAGTGAGCCAAGATTGTGCCCCTGCACTCCCGCCTGGGCAATAAAGTGAGACCCCCAACTAAAAAAAAACAACAACAACTAAATAAAAGATGTATTATTACATCTTGGCAAGATATCTATGTTTAAAGGGGGCATTAATTGTTGAATGTTGAATATATTTAAACTAAACCAGTGTCCCAACAAGAAAGGCAGCCAATTAACAACTTAAAGATCATTTAAACCCATAGTAATAGGTGATGACTGCTACATTCATCCTGTAACCTCACTGTGCAGAGGCTTTTATTTTTATTTTTTTGATTTGGAGTCGCACTCTTGTCTCCCAGGCTGGAATGCAGTGGCACGCTCATGACCACTGCAGCCTTGACTTGCCGGGCTTAGGTGATCCTTCCACCTCAGCCTTCCAAGTAGCTGGGACTACAGATGCATGCTACCACACCCGGCTAGTTTTTTTGTGATTTATTGTAGAGACAAGGTCTCACCAAGTTGCCCAGGCTGGTGTGTGGAGGCTTTTTAACAAGGAAAGGTACAGTGTCTGCCTAAAATCTCAGGACATATGACTCATGGAGATCAATTCATAATTTGGATTAAGACAGTGTGACCATGGCCAGTATTCACAGCCAAGGTGGATGACTTAGGTTTGGAAATGTCTCATGTAAATACACAGTGTAAATCAAGATATGACCACTAGCATTATTTTCATATTTCAGATTAATATGATCTTGGCATTTTCAGAACAATAATGACATTTGATTCTTCAATGAACAGGTCACTTGTCTTCTCTTTACTGCCTCCCAATGTCATCACACTTGGTCCTTTTATTTTCCATCTTGAGTTAGCAGGAAGTCTTTAAACTTCTCATCAGAGGCACAGTTCCCAGGACTAATTTTAACTTTGATGAAAAACCATGTGATGGAATGAATAGCCAAAGAACTTCCTTACTGAACCAGGCTGGCTTTAAATGGCTTAATAAGCAATTAATTGAGGCAAAGTAATATAGATAACAATAGGCAAAAAGAATAGTTCCCCCAAATTCAACATTCCATGACATATATTGATTTTCTCCCTATCAACAACATTGATTCACTATAGTTGAGGTTTTATGACACTTTGTGCATCTTTAAGCTATTTTGTACATTTTTTGAATATTTTCATTTTCTGTTATTTTGCTGCAAATTAATTTTCCAGAAATCATGCTTACTTTGTAGTATTTACCACAAGGTAAAAAAAAAAAAAACCTAAATGCACAACAGTAAGGAAGTGTTAAACAAAATTATGGCTTGTCTAATGCAATACTATGTGACCATTGAAAAATGTGTTTTGGAACTGTCTGTCTTGACATGAAATTTTCATAATGTGTTGTCAGGTTTAAAAAGCAGACTGAAAATAGATTTAACAGTGTGATTTGTTATTGAGAATAGCATATAATATCAGAGTTATCTATAACATATAGCATATAATATATAAAAGGATCTATAAGATTTACTAAGGTGTTAATAAAATAGGCATTATGGATGCATATATCCTTCTGCTTGTCTGTATTTATGATTTTTCTAGAAGAAGCAATATTTATTTTTATAATAAAAAATAGGAGAAATACATATTTTTAAAAATCAATAAAGCATACATTTCAAGAGCTCTTTTCTCTTTAAAAATTTATGTTTTTCAAACAATTTTTACAAATTTTTTTGTTGCTGGTGTTTTCAAAATTTGAAAATTGGTTAAAATTATTTCTTTTTACCATTAGTTTATATTTTGTAATTTTTCTGCATGGAGTAAATGATATTAACTTGGGCATGGTGATTTTACTGGTGGTGGGCATTTAGTTTGCTTCCAACATTAATTTTTTTATTACAGATTGTTCAGAAGAGTCACAAAATTAATGGGAACTTTTTCTAAAGCAAAAAAAAAAATTTTTTTTTGAAGAAAACTGGGCAATTTCTTAAATAATATAAGAGTTTGCCAGGATTGCCCACAGTGTCCCAAAAGCAACAGTAAAAACAGTGACTCAGAAGATTCACTTTCAATCAAATGGCTGCTTTGGCCAATTTATTCTTGACCAATCTGTTTTCATCTGCTTGAACATTCACGAAATCCATCCATTTCATCCTCCATGTGGGATAGAACACTCCTGCAGCTGAGAGACATCTCATCCACCCACTGCTTTGCTTGACCCCGTGAGAACCAGTGACTTGGTATGCCCCGGTAATTTGAGATGTGTGTAGAAATGCTTACATCTCTTCATAAAACCAAATGGAAGCATTCATGAAGTCCATGACTGACATCATTGTTTAAACCAATACTGGAAGGTCTGAAACACAGTGCTTGGTACTGACTTTGATTGTATGTAAGAGAGAGAGATATTTATATACACGTAAGCAGTAGAACTAGGTGGACTCCACACATACTAGCTATGGGAATGTGGTTCAATCTCATGGAGCCTCTTTTCTTACTAGAAAAATGAAGGCAATAATACTACCCACCTCATGGAGTTGTGGGGATTAAATGATGAAGTGTAAGTGTGGTAGGCAGAATAATGGCCTCTAAAAATCTACACATCTTAATCCCTAAATGAATAAGAAATTTTTATTGCAGATAGAACTAAGGTTGCTAAACAACTGACATTGAGAAAAAAGAGATTATCCTGGATTATCTGGGTGAGTCCAGTGCAATCCTGAGGATCTTCAAACGGGGAAGAAGAGGTGGAAAAAAGAGTGGACCATGTGAGAAAGACTCCATTGACCATTGTTGGCTTTGGAGATGAACAGAGACCATAAGCCAAGGATGCATGTAGCCTCTAGAAACTGGAAAAGGCAAAAAGATGGATTTGCTTCTAGAATGTCCAGAAGGGAACACAGCTCTCACATCACCTTGGTTTAAGCCCTGTGAGACCCATGTCAGACCTCTAAAATTATAAAACAGTAAATCTGTGTTATTTTAAGTCACTAAATGTGTGCTAATTTGTTAGAGCAAAAATAGGAAACAAATACAGGTTTTGGTCCCTGAAGAGATGGTGCTACTATAACAAATTCCTAAAAAATGTGGATGTGGCTTTGGAACTGGGCAGTGGGCAGAGGCTGGGAAAGTTTGAGGAATGTAATAGAAAACTCCTGAAATGCTGTAGATGTCACGTGATTAGAAATATGGATGTTTGTGACTCTGCTAGAGAAGACACAGGAAGTCACGAGCACAGGGGAGAAAACCTTAACCATTTCTCAGAGAATAACTAAATTAGCATCCTCTGGCTTAGTAAAAATGTGTGTGTTAAATACACTGCCAGTGACGAGGAAGGCTCAGATGGAAATGAGGAGAAACTGGAGAAAGGGGGCTTCTTTTTTCAGAGTGGCAGAAAACTTACCTGAACAGAGCTCTCTAATTATGTGGAAAGCAAAACCTGTAAAGGAAAACTTGGATACTTAGCTGGGGAGATTTTTCAGCAAAATGTTGAAGTCACATCCTGTTGCTGCTTATAGTAAAATGTAAGAGAAAAGTTTTCTGATTTTTGCTTCTAGCAAAATGTGAATGGAAGGAGAGAAACCGAGGAGAGATCTGTTCTGCGAAAAGAAACCATGACTTGAGGACTTGGGAAATTCTCGGCCTAGTCATGCTGCAAATGATGCTGCAATGAGAAGCTTCACTGTTAGGAAAGCATGCTCTTGAGAGAAAGCTAGGGGTGTGGCTGGACCACCTCTCACTAGAGCCTCAGAAGGATCAAAATGTCAGAGTGTTTAGTCACACAGGAGGCTCTTTGGAGAGATTAGGCCTGTGGCTTACAGATCCCTTCAGCCACTCAGCAGAAGCCAGAAATTGACATGGAATTATTGGAAAGATAGGAAGGGAAGCCTCTTGTCTAATGGAGTGGTTCCTCCATGGCATACACGGGTAACCTACACAGGGGCTCCAGCTCCCACTATAAAAGGGACTGTGGGCATAAAATGTTGCACCTCCAAAGTTCTACAGGGAAGAAGCAGGTTAATAAAACTTCTCAGCTGCCACCATGGGCTACCTTTCAGGACAAAGGAAGAATGACTGGGGCAGAGCTTTGTGATTCCAGAGGGCGGAGCCTCGAGTCACAGAAAAGTATTCCTAAACCTTGAACCAAATGGAGTCTATTCAGCTGGATTTTAAAACTTCTTAGGACTGGTGACTCCTTTTCTCTTTCCATTTTCTCCCCTTTGGGGGCAGATTGTCTATAGTGAGTATCCTATGTCTGTCTTGTCATTGTATTTTTGGAGCACGAAACTTGGTTCTTTTGTCATACAGGCTCATAGATGGAGAGGAATGGTGTCCCTGGAGGGATCATACCCAGAGCTTGACCCGTACCTGATTGAATAAGTACACTGCTTAGCTCATTTTCAGGCTCAAAGCACAGACTCAATAATCTTGCCCTACTAATGCTGCAGTTGTTAAATCATTTTTGGTTGTAAGAGGATCTTGGCTCAGGCTCTCATGTCTGAACCAAGATGAAGTCATGAAGTTATGCTGTTTTCTCGCCTGGAAAATCCATTGGTCTGTCGTATGTGAATGTTACTCTGGGTGAACTGAGCAGAGCCTTTAGTGCTTATATATATCTTACCCATGAATTTATGAGATGGCAGAGGAAAAAACATGCAGATAGAGTGACAAAGACCCTAACTTCTTCTCTTTGAAGTTTATAGTTACCAAAATATCCAAGGTAGTACTGACCCAGAGCCGAGTGGAGAAAGATGATAATGTCATCTTATTACAAGAAATTGGCTCTTTGTTTAAACTGCTTTACTAGGTCTCTGTGCAATACTTCATATCCTTCTTTTTTTGAGTCAGTCTCACTCTGTCACCCAGGCTGGAGTGTAGTGGCACACTCACGGCCACCCACTGCAACCTCGATCTGCTGGGCTCAGGCGATCCTTCCACCTCAGCCTTCCAAGTAGCTGGAATTACACGCACGCGCCACCATGCCTGGCCAATTTTTTGATTTATTGTAGAAAAGAGGTCTCGCCAAGTTGCCCAGGCTGGTCTTGAACTTATGGGCTCAGTCAATTTTCTCGCCTCGGCCTCCCAAAGTGCTGGGATTATAGACGTGAGGCCACCTCGCCTGGCCTCGTATCCCGTTTTTAAAGCTATTTCTCCATGTGTTTCCAGAAAGATGGAGGACTCTATCATAATTCTTTTAATTCCCTTTGGAATCGCAGCTTCAACTCATAGTCACTTTCCCCTAATATGTTATAATTTGTTGTGTTTCATCGAAGGTTGGAAAGACCCACCGCACCCCAAGTCCATAGCATAGAGGCCAACTCAGCTGCTTGGTCTTCCGCCTTAAATTCCTCTCTTTCCATCACATCAGCAAGCACAGATACTCCCCATAGTCATTTGTTTCTGGATGTAATCCCAGTTTGTTCAATGATGAAACAGTGGGCTTTTCTATCCGTGATTTTTTTTCCCCAAAGTTTTTCGCCTATATCTTTGGTTGCACTACGATCTTGGATTGAGACGAAAAGTTTCCAAACGTACTACTCGGGGAGGCGACATGTGTTAGAGACTCCTTTTGCTCAAGGAGCAAGCAGGAGGCCTTTGTGGGAGATTTTGCAGATGTAATGTCAGTTTTCCTGCCTTTGGGTGGATGTCACCTTCTCCTGACTGTGCTCTGAAATAGAGTGAGGATGCCTTGTGGACAATTGTGGGGGACACCGGGGGAACCCCCCAAAACTAGAATGTGTTTATAAAAAATTGTGTATCTATTCTCATATGTTTAAACTTCAGTCACCTTCAAAGTACTCTCTGTTTGATGTAATACACCTATCGAGATGCTTTTTCCACTGCTCAAAACAGTTTTTGAACTCATCAATTACTTTATTTCATTTTTATGTTTTGGGTCAGAGTCTCACTCCATCGCCCAAGCTGGAGTGCTGTGGCACTCTCACAGCCACCCCAGCGTCAACCTGCTGGGCTCCGGCGATCCTTCTGCCTCAGTCTTCCAAGTAACTGGAACTACAAGCTCATGCCACCACGCCTGGCTAATTTTTTATTTGTTGTAGAGAAGAGATCTCGCCAAGTTGCCCAGGCTGGTCTCGAACCCGTGGACTTGGGAAATCCACTCGCTTTGGCCTCTCAAAGTCCTGGGGTTACAGGCTGAGCCACTGAACCCAGCCTGAACTCATCAATTTTGATGCGTTTCAGTCCTTCTGCCGTTTTTGGTTTTGCCTCTTCCACATGAGCAAAATGTCTCCCTTTGAGGATATTTTTCGTTAGGGGAAACAAAAAAAAAGTTGCTTAGGGCGAGATCAAGTGAATAGGGAGGGTGGGGCATAGAGGTCATGCTGTTTTTGGTCAAAAACCACTGAACACTCAGCGTGGTGTGGGCAGGAGCACTTGTAAATCATCCATGGTGTACTGGGCAAATGCATTGAAAGAATCTTCAAAAAAAGAGTTGCTGAAGCTAAATGCAGCCTCTCCCAACAATGCTAGCTGATACCCTGCTACCGATGGGATCCTAGAACTCTTATCTAGTGGAGAAACCTGTACAACAAGGGGTCTGCCCTCCAGAAAATAATTCTGGTTTTTTGGGGGCCCACTCTCATACTTTGGATAAGTGGGGCATTAAACCCAAGCCATCGGAGAGCCAGCTGATATATGGCTTGCTTCAGAAAAGAGAGATGGTGGTAAGAGCTTAGAAATAATAATAGCAATAATGATAGTAATGATAAAACAATGACTCTGGTATTTATGGGGTGGTTCCTAAGCACTTTATGTGCATTATCTTGTTTACCCTCCTCTATCATTGACCCTACAAATGGGTGCAGGTGGAGGAATCTCTTATCCGAAACGCTTGGTATTAGAAGTGTTTTAGATTTTGGACTTTTTTCACATTTTGGAATATTTGAATTATACAGTTCACTTTCGAACAACAGGTTTGAACTGCATGGGTCCACATAGATGTGAATTTTTTTTTAACCAAAGGCAGATAGAAAATACAGTATTGGACAATGCAAAATTAAACTATATGGAAGGCCACATTTTCATATGTGCAGGTTTCACAAGACCAATTGCAGGACTTGAGTGTGCATGGATCATGGTATAAGCGGATAGTCTGGGAACAAATGCCCTGTGTATACCAAGGGACATCTGTATGCTTATGCTGTACCAAATCCAAAATTATGAAATCCCAAATCCAGAAAGCTCCAATGAGATTTTCCTTTGAGTCTCACTCACACGTGGCTTCAGATCTAGAAGCATTTGGGGTTTTCAGATTTGGGTTGGTCAGCCTACATGAATATGAATCCCATTTTAGAGATGAAGACATCGCTTATGAAGTCCAGGAGTCTTTCAGAGGACTCTGTAGGGTTTTCCAGGCATAGGATCATATCATCAGTTAACAGAGATAGTTTAGTTACTTCTTTTTCCAATTTAGATATGCTTTATGTATTTCTTTCTCTTGCATGGTGGTCTGGCTAGGACTTGAGGGGTACTCTTAAAGCCCAGACGTCTTTACCAGTATACTTCCATATGACCAAAACCCACTTGTGGACCTAAAGCTATTGAAATTTTTAAAATGAGGAAATCCAAGCCCAGAGAAACTATGAAACTTGCCTCAGGTCACAAAATGTCTACGCATTGGAGGCAGATTCAAATCCAGCCCGGCTGACTCTGCAACCTGCTCTCTCAAGCATTGCACACAGCCTGCTGCCACATCACAGGACGATACCACACTCATGAAATGCTGCTCTATTCACGAGGCAGCTGCAAAATAGAGTCATTTGGAGGTGGAAGGGCAACTGCTCTGGTTGCAGAACAGCAGTTTCCAGCCTCATGATTTCCAAGATGTCTATAGGCACAAACCAGAGTGGAAGTCTTCAGACCTCAGGGGCACAAGCGAATGAGAACTCCGGGGCCAAGCAGTAAGAATTCCACAGCAAGCCACCTGAGTCAGACCCGAGCTGGACTTACCAAGTGAGTTGTGACTGAGTTCTTTCTAACCCTTAAGGGAAAGATGAAATCTTGAGGTTTTCTAACTGTTCACATGCCCTGTGTGGGGAAAGTGACAAGCACCTTCCAACAGCACTGAAATTAATGGTTACTGATTGCTGTAGTATGAATGTTTGACCCCACCAAACCTCAGGTTGAAATTTGATCCTTGTTGGCGGCTGGGCCTCATGGGAGGTGTTGGGGTCATAGGAGGGGATCTCTCGTGAATAGACTGATGCCTAGTGGCAGGGGGGTGGTGGGTTGTGAGTGAGTTCTTCATTTGTTCTTGAGAGAGCTAGTTGTTAAAAAGAGCTTGGCATTATCTCCTCCTCCTCCTCCTCCTCCTCCTCCTCCTCTTCTTCTTCTTCTTCTTCTTCCTCCTCCTCCTCTTCCTCTTCTCCTTCTCCATCTCCTTCTTTTGCCATATTATCTCTGCACACACCAACTCCCCTTCCCCTTTTGCCATGAATACAAGTAGCCTGGGCCCTAACCAGAAGCTGAACAGATGCTGGCACCATGGTTCTTATACAGCCTACAGAGACTTGAGCCAAAACAATCTCTTTTCTTTATAAATTTCCCAACCTCATGTATTTCCTTATAGTAACACAAAATAGACCAAAACACTATGTCCCGGTGAGAGTAAGAGAAGCATGTGTGGTCATACCAATTTTACATTCAAGTCGGGGTAGTTTGGGCTATAGATATTAAATATAAAAATCTGAGTTAGCAGTTGTGTTTACTCTAAGTAGAGATAACTTATCTGGGTCTTTAAATCTTTGGTGTTGGACAGCAACATTCTTTTTTTTCTTTTTAATTTTTATTTTGAAATTGTGGGGTACAATTCAAGGTTAGGTATGCAAATGTTCATTGTGCAGGTACCCTTATTGATGAGGTGTGCCCCCCCTTCCCCAGGCAGATATAGACTACTGTCAATCCCAGCTACCCACCCCCCACCCCACTCCCCGCAGTTTCCCACCATTTTAAATCCCTTTCCTGCAGTAATATGGTAATTGTTCAATGTCCGCTTGTGAGTGAGAACATGTGATACTTAGTTTTTTGTTTCTGTGCAAAATTATTTCTATGTCAATACTTAAATGTTGTTTGCCATTTTCCCTGTGCTGGCACTTTCTCTGATGTTACTAAAGCAATGGTGTGTGATGTGTGCATCT
>CAUYQG010287516.1:0-13565 GCA_963574415.1 Tarsius wallacei | reverse complement strand
TTTAGGTCTTTGATCCATTTAGAATTGATTTTGGTGTATGGTGCTAAGTCTTGTTTTAATCTTCTGTGTGTGATCAGCCAGTTTTCCCAGCACCATTTACTAAATAGGTTCTCCTCTCCCCAGTGGTTGATGGTGGAGGCTTTGTTGAAGATGAATTGGTTGAGAAATTGAGGTTTTGCTTCTGGAATTTCTATCCTGTTCCATTGGTCTATATGCCTGTTCTTGTACCAATACCAGGCTGTTTTCATTATTGTAGCCTGATACTAAAGTTTGAAGTCATAGAGCATGATACCTCCTGCTTTGTTTCTTTTGCTAAGGATTGTTTTGGCTATTCATGATCATTTACGTTTCATATAAATTTCTGTGTTGTTATTTCTGGTTCTGAGAAGAATGATGTTGGTAATTTAACGGGTATTGCATTGAATCTGTAGATTGCCTTTGGTAAGATGGACAGCTTAACAATGTTGATTCTTCCTATCCATGAGCATGGAATATTTTTCCATTTGTGTCTTCTTGGATTTTTTTGAGCAGTGTTTTGTAGTTTTTATCGTAAAGGTCTTTTGCTTCTTTGGTTAGGAAGATGCCGAGGTATTTCATTTATTTTGTGGCTATTGTGAAAGGGATTGTGCTTTTTATTTGGTTCTCTGCCTGCTTGTTGTTGGTGTACAAGAATGCAACTGTCTTTTGCACATTTATTTTGTACCCAGAGACTTTGTCAAAGTCCTTTATCAGTGCAAGCAGGTTTTTTGACAGATTCTCCTGGATTTTCGAGGTGTGGATCATATTGCCAGCAAAGAGGAATAACTTGACTTCCTCTTTTCCTATTTGTATATCCCTGATTTCCTTCTCTTGTCTCATTGCCCCATCTAGGACTTCCAACCCAATGTTGAACAAAAGGGGTGAGAGTGAGCAGCCTTGTCTTGTTCCGGTTTTCAGGGGAAATGTTTCCAGTTTCTGTTCATTTAGCAATATGTTAGCTATGGGTTTATCATAAATGGCACTTACTATTTTGAAGTATGTTCCTTTTATACTTAGGTGTTTGAGGGTTTTTATCAAGAAGGGATGCTGGATTTTCTCAAAAGCTTTTTCTGCATCTAATGATATAATCATGTGGTTCTTCTTTTTACATCTGTTGATATATTTAATTACATTTATGGTCATGTGGATATTGAACCAGCCCTGCATCCTGGAGATGAAGCCTACTTAGTCATGGTGGATGTTTTTTGAGATGTGTTATTGGATCCAATTTTCTAGAATCTTGTTGAGAATTTTTGCATCTATGTTTGTTAGGGATATTGGTCTGTAGTTTTCTTTTTTGGTTGGATATTTACCTGGTTTGGGTATCAGTGTGATGTTAGCTTTGTAAAATGATTTGGGGAGAATTCCGTCTTTCTCAATTGCCTGGAATACTTTCAATAGAATTGGTATCAGCTCTTTCTTGTACTTTTTGTAGAATTCTGCTGGAAAACCTTCTGGTCCAGGGCTTTTTTATGGTAGTTTTCTCATGATGGAGTCAATTTCCTGGGTTGTTACTGATCTATTTAGTATCCCAGTGTCTTCTCATTTCAACCTTGGGAGGTTGTGAACCAATACATTTTCGACAAAGCCTCCATTATCAACCACTGGGGAAAGGAGAAACTATTCAGTAAATGGTGCTTGGATAACTGGCTGACCACATGTAGAAGATTAAAACAAGACCCCTACCTATCACCATTCTCAAAAATCAACTTTAAATGGATCAAAGTTCTAAATTTAAAACCTCAAACTACAAGAACCTTAAAAAACACAGGAGACAGCCTTATGGAAATTGGAACTGGAATCCAATTTCTGATCAAAACCCCAAGTGCCTAGCCATAAGAGATAAGATAGACAAACGGGACCTTATCAAACTGACAAGCTTCTGCAAAGCCATAGAAACTATCAAGAGAATGTGGAGAAAGCCCACAGTCTGGGAAAAAATATCTGCCAACTGTATATCTTACAAAGGTCTAACATCCAAGATCTACAAAAACTCAAATGTGCCAGAAAGAAAAAAACAAACAGCCCCATTACAAAGTGAGCAAAAGATATGAATAGACACTTCTCAAAAGAAATACTTCTAATGTATGCCTCATAAGATGGCCATGCTATTCAGATAGGATGGGTGATATCTTTTTATAGAAACTTAAATCTGAGTATTGACAAGTATTTTTCTGAGATACTCTTTAATAATTTGGCCTTCAAATAAGGGAAAAACTATAAGAATTCTTAATGTCTGATTCTTAACATATTTGACCTTAATAGTTGATCATTATGTTTATGAAGTAACTCATTGAGAAGTATAAAGGCTTGTGTTTTTGACTTTGGCCCTAGGTTGTGTGATGTACAGTCTCCTTCTTATTACTGTTTTGAGTCTTTCCACATAGAATATTGTGCTTATTATTGAAGTTGAGGGTTTGGTTGCTCCTGAAAGATGTAATCAATATCAGAGTCATTCTTTCATGAATGAGGTGGGTCTTCATACAGAAAACAAGAACTTGGAAAATAGCCTTACATTGCAGGAAAGGAAGTCCAGTGTCTCTTGATCTTGTTTACTTTGGCCTATAGTGTGATGAACATAGACATAAGGGAAGATGATCCCGTTTGCCAAGGGAAAGATGGCATCCAAGGGCGTAGTGGGAAATCATACTTAAGAAACTCTAAATGGAAAATGAAGAAGTTACTGTGACAGAGCCAAGTTAGCTACCTACCAAAGTCATTTTCTCTTCTTTTTAATATAATATCTAAGCTACATATTCTATCCTCCCTTATAGTTAGGTGTGAAATGTGACTGAATTTTGGTCAATGAAGTGAGGTTGGAAATGATATATGCCACTTCTAGGCCTGACCCATAAAAGCCTCCTGTGAGAGAGTCTCTGTATTTTCTTTTCTGTTAGCGTGAGGGAGATACACTTGTTGACCTTGGAAGGCACAAGAGAAAAGAAAAGCCACACAAAAGAAGGGACCTGAGCTTCTGACTTGCTACCTATAGAACCCTGCCCACTAATCAAGGATATCTTTTGTATTCCATATGATTAAAAAAACCTCTTGGCTGGGTTCAGTGGCTCAGCCTGTAATCCCAGCACTTTAGGAGGCCGAGGTTAGTGGATTGCCTGAGTCCACGGGTTTGAGACCAGGCCAGGCAACTTGGGGAGACCTCGTCTTTATAATAAATAAAAAATTAGCTGGGTGTGGTAGTGCATGCCTATAGTTCTGGCTACTTGAAAGGCTGAGGCGGAAGGATTGCCTGAGCCCAGCAGGTGGATACTAGGGTGGCCGTGAGCATGCCACTGCACTCCAGCCTGGGCGATGGAGTGAGACTCCAACTAAAAAAACCAAACCAAACCAAACAAACAAAAAAACCCTCTCTTTTTGTGTTTAGGTCATTCGTAAATATTGGGACTTGTTGTAGTGGGAAACACTATCTTAACTAACCCATATACCTTACAAATTTACTAGTCTATCAATATTCATTATGTAATGGTAAAAGTTTGAATTCTGGAAACATTTACAAAATTTATGTTCTGGTTCTATAACTTACTGAGTATCTTGGGTGGAAAGTGAATTCCCTGGAGCAGAGAATAAATCTTTGAGCTGCAACTGCCCTACTCTGTGTGGTGATACCACATTCCTTCTGCCCCACCCTAGCCTCACAGTGTTTGGGCCCTATTTTATTGATGAAGGCAGAAAGTTTCCATATAGGTTATGCTAACTCATCCACATTCCCTTTCTTTGTTTTTCTTTAGCCAAAGAAGCTCATATATTAGGTCTGTGAAAGCAATTTATACTTATGTAGCAGAATGAAGAGAACTAGGGCATTTGACAACTATATTTACTAATTTTACCATACCTACGTCATTTGTTGAGCAAACATTTCCTACACTGAGATGTCTAGGAGAACTGAGACCTTACTGACTTATGTGCAACTGTATCCTCAGTTCTTGACATGGAGTAGCCATTCAATAAATTTCTACCATATTAACACAGTGCTTTCAATAACTGAGCCAATCATGGGCAAATTGGGGAGACTATTGGCAATAAAACAAAGATGAAATCTTAGTCTTTACTGTCCAGAGTGAGGTAGATGCTCTCTTTCAATATAACAGAACCAATCACGATAGAGGGATGATTAATTAATAATCATTTATAAATGGATGTAATGTTTTATGATAGACCAAAGCTAAACTCTCAATTTAATTCCTGGTTGTTGATTTATTTTCAAGCAGTTGAGTAGATGGTGGATATATCTATAGAATGAACAATGCTAAATTCACCTATGTTGTCACTGGCACCCCCCTTCAGAGAGAGAGACAGAGAGAGAGAGAGAGAGAGAGAGAGTGTGTGTGTGTGTGTGTGTATCTGATTGATCATGTATCTAATCCAGAAATCAAGTCCTGGCTTTGCATGAACATGGAAAGTAGATAATTGTCTTAATTGTCTGAGACCAGTAATTTGTCGGAGTCTCCAGGCTCAAAGTGTCTCTCCACCTTGGCTTTCACTGATCCCTGAAACAAGAAAACTTTTATTCTTTTGATTTATCTCATTATCTTCATTAGATATACTGAGAGAGGGATAGCATGTTACATAGGTATTAGTCATTAATGCATTAGTGCAGCGGTTCTCAACCAGGGCCAGGATTTCGGTTTGCAATGTCTATAGGTATCTGTGATGGTCACAACTGGGGTTGGGAATGAGGGTTGGTTATGCTACTTGTCTCAAGTGAGTAGAGACCAGGGACACTGCTAAACATTTTATAATGTATGGGACAGCTCCCTCTTCCCCACTTCAACAAATAATTATATGGCCCGAAATATCAATGGTGCTGAGGCTAAGAGAACTTGCATCAGTGTAAAGTAGTTCATTGATGAATCCTTTTGATAACACAGTTAACAGAGTGGAAGTTTTGAGAGAGAGTGGGTGGGGTGGACAAAAAGGCATAAATATAAAATTGTGAAATTGGATGATGAATGCTGGGCTACCTTTATGCCCCAGAGGATTCTGACCAACATGTGAATTGAAAGGGAAAGAATTACCTCTTCCTGGGAAATATGCTGAATGTAGAGCTGTTCTTTTAAAATGCCATGGCACTGTCTTAAGTTAACAAAGGCCAGCAGAGGTGTGGGCAAGAGGAAGGGCAGGGATCTTGAACTGAAGTCTACCCTGATTTCTTTTACATGTCTCACTCTATCCTGGAGCCCAAGGGATATCTTTAGAAGAGTTTCATGCCCTATTTGAGCTTTCTGAGGGCACACATGTCCTCTGAGACTCCTGGACATTTTTCTAGCAGATGAACAGACACTACCATTTCTTTTCTCGTTCCTCATGATCAGAATCTGATATACTAAACAGTCACTGCCGGCTCACACTTGTAGAAATGGCAAGTTGGCTTCTTAGCTTGAGGAGCTTCTATTGACCCATCTGACATCATAGTTTGTCATCAGGTTATGAAACTGGAAAGGAGTAAATCATCTCTTGTTATTTCCTTAGTTGAAGAATGAGGAAAGCAAGTGGGGTCCAGAGAAGGTAAATGACTTAACTAAAGTCATAATGAAAAAATTAGGATCAGAACAAGGTGTACGTACCATCTCCAAGTCTGATGTTTCTCTACTCTCTATCATGTCTTTTGCAAAAATCAACAACTGAGTAAGAGAGAAACTCAATAAAATCATTGTGAGCTTTTGCAGTATAAGTGCTTGGTATAGATCTTTTCTCCCTCACTGTCATGCATACCAAATTCAGTTTTTAGAAATCAAGTTTTCATTGTTTTTTATTGATCTGCTGTTGAGATCGGTTTGCATTTTAGTCACTATTGCTGGAAAAGAATTTTTCTGAAGCTCAGATGCCATTTTTTTTTTTCTCACAATTTGGTGGTGGGTCAGGCATTTGGAAAGGACTCAGCAAGACATTTCTTGCATGGTATCTCTTGTGTGGTTGCAGTCAGAGGTTGGCCAGGTCTGCAGTTATCTGAAGACTCAACTGGTCTGGACATCTAAGATTTCTCACTCCCCTGGTTGACAGTTAGTGCCAACTGATCTCAGTTCTTCTGAGAACTTAATGGACTATCTGCCTGTGTACCCTATGGATCTTTCCATATGGCCTGGGCTTCCTTACAGCATGGCTACCTTAGGGTAGTTGGTCCTCTTATATGGAGACTTAGGGCTTCAGATGCCAGTATCCCAGTGAACTGATACCCCATTCATAACTCTTAAACTATACCCTCAAATTGCATTGCTTTTTCTGATCTAGTCTTGAAAATTAAACAGTGTGACTTGCGTTACATTCTATTTGGTAATAAGAGTTACCAAAATTGGCCAAGATTCAAGGGTAGGGAACATGGATCCCATCTCTTGGTGATGGGCATGACAAAGCATTTGTGAACATGTTTAAAAATTGTTACAGTTTGGATTCTAGAATCAAAGAGTTTTACTAAAGAAATATTAGTATTTTTCATATTAGTTTTATATTACTTGCCTATTTCACAATGTCCTAGTTTTCTTTCCAAATTTTCTAGGTTTCAAAACTGAATTAATAAAATGTGAAGAAAGGTTATTTTTGCTCTTGAGCAAATTATTTAACTTCTCTTGGCCTCAGTTTCCTCACCATTACGGTAGGACTAATGATACCTAAATTTTAAGATGAGAATTTTGTTCTAAGGATTAAACAGTAAGTGATGTCTGAAACAAAGTAGACACTGAATGGTAGCAATCATAATATTTTTGGCTATGTGAGATGGCAATTCATGTCTTGCTGCCTATTTCTTAACCCTTAAATTGTTTTTGAAACAATTTGTAACTGTTTTTCAGATTGGATTAGGGTGGGCCATTACCTACTAGTACCCAAGTGATAGAGAGAGTACCTAAGTGATAACAGGAGTCCTTGAAACGGGAGACACAAGGACAGCAGGGTCAAACTCTCCTTGCTTCATAATTCTGCTGAAGACCAGCTCATAAAGAATGAACCAGGTAGAGAATCTAGAAAAAGACATCTTCCCAGTGTGCCTGGAATGAAGGTGCCTAAAAATGAGAATTCAGGGGCCTTATAGGGGCAGGAATGAGCCTCCCTGTCCTGGAATCTTTTAATCTTCCTTGTGTTTTGGAGGTGGTGGATTCAGAGAGGATCACGCCAGCAAGTGGCAGCTGCCACTTGAAGCAAGGAGGCGGTGACTCACTTCCTCAACCTTGGTGCTGAGCCCTGGGTGGTAGACACCTGGAAGTGATATTTACTTGCTGTGTTAAGAATCCATTCAGAAAAGCTGAAGACTGTTTGGCACTTCTTTTCAGTAATCCTTAATTCTAACCTGCAAGTGTTGTGCTGTAATTTGTCAACTGTGCTTTGGAGCGACTTCACAGCCTTCCTAGAAATAGAGACGGAGCCTGCTTCCCAATGAGCCTCATTTAAAAGAAATCAGATAACTTTTCAGGGATGTGATGCTGTTGATTGCTGTCATTATTATTTTGACTGGGAGACTTTACCATTTATCGAGTGGCAACTAGTATGCTGGGCATTGTTGATAAAGCACAGGATTCCAATTTGTTTCTGCCCAGAGGATGCAACCTCACCCTCTTTAGCTGTTTTATTTTCCCCCATCCTCTTAAGCACATTCTACTAAATTGGGAACATTGTGACCCAGGTGGAAAATTGATCCAGTAATATGTATCTCAAAGGATCTTCAGACCTATTTTTAGATTATTCATCTTTCGTCTGGCATGGTCATGGTAGCTATTTATCTACCAACATTTTATTGAGCATTTATTGTGACCCAGGCAGTGAGCTAAGCGTTTTTATATTTGTTATGGTGTTTGTAAACCAACCGTACCCATGAGTTAGGTATAATTATATGTACCTAATAATTAGGTCTAATAATAGTTAAGTCCAATAATGTGAGTGATAAAATGGTATATTACGGAAGTTATGTAAACTAGCCTAAAGTCTATCTGAATTAAATGTATATCCTTTTAACCCCCTGTCTCATCTCTTTCTCTCCCTCTTTTTCCTTCTCTTTCTCTGTCTCAGCCTTACAGGTCTTCTTTTGTACCTCAACTTTGCCATGCTCCCACCAGTCATAGGACTTTGCCCATGGACCTCCTTTTGCCCCATTTTTTCTCCAAAGTATTATTCCTGTCCATCTTCTGCTAGTTAACTCTTGCTTATTCTTCAGCTCTCACCTTAAGTGCTACCTCTTAAAAGACCATTTTCTGACTCATGTCAAAAAATTGTATTTTACACTTGCACAGCACCATAAACCTGGACAATTATTCCCAGTTGCAATTTTACATTTGTTTAGATGACTCTTGGCATAATATATGCCTCCTCAGTTAACTTGGAAGCTCCATGAAACAGGGACCTTGTATATTTATGCTACTCATGGTATTCATGGTGCCTAACACAGTGCCTGGCACATAGTAAGTGCTCATCAAATATTTACCAAATAAAAAATAGGCCACATTCCATCATTAACCTGGGCTGGCTCCTGAACATCCTTTTTACCTAGGAGAAGGATCATTGATATCCTCAGCAATTAATTACATAAGATCCAATAAATCATTAAGTCATTTGTCAAATTTGTCAAATTCCTCCAGAGAACTATGAGGAAGCATTCTAGTGAAGTTGTTCATTTTCAAGAACATCTCAGACACTCCAGCCAGAAAACATTATAGGAGGGGTACCCCCAAAACTCAGAATTTCTTTATTAAAAAATGTGTATTCCCACATGTTTAAACTTTAGTCACATTCAAAGTACTCTCTGTTTGATGTAACACACCTATCAAGACACTTTTTCCACTTCTCAAAACAGTTTTTGAACTCATCCATTTTGATACCTTCAGTGCTTCTGCTGTTTTTTTGTTTCACCTTTTCCACCTTGGCAAAATGTTTCCCTTTGAGAACTTTTTCATCTGGGGGAACAAAGAATAGCTGTTTGGGACTAGACTGGGTGAATAGGGAGGGTGGAGCACGAGAGATCATGCTGTTTTTGGTCAAAACTGCTGAATACTTAGTGCAGTGTGGGCAGGTACACTCATAAATCACTCATCATAAAATGGGCAAATGTATTGAAAGAAAAACCAAAAAAAAAATAAAAATTCCCTGAAGAAGAATGCAGCCTCTCACAATAATGCTAGGTGGTACACTGATGCTGATGGGTTCCTAGCACACTTACTTAGTGTGGGAAGCCTGTACTACAAAAAGCCCACCCTCCAAAAGATAATTCTGTCTTTTTGGGGTTCTCCCTCATATACCATTTATTTTATTTTATTTTTGAACATTTCTTTATAAAACCACAGTACCCATCACCCAGATTCTGTAATTATGGCAAACTTCTTTTTTATGTGCCCCTAATGTTTCCACCCCAATCTCCATCATATTGAAACAAATGTCATTTCGTGTCATTCTTAGTTGTTTCAGTCCATACTCTTTTAAAACACTTCTCGCTAATGAACTCATTTCAACTTTGCCAGGAAATTTTTTCCTTTTACCTAGACTAAGTTTCTAATAATGCAGTTTCTGCCTGTTTCCTCTTGTGTGAAGACAGAAAATGGCTGGTCACTATTTTTGGTGTTATAACCACTTTTAGTAATTGAAGTTTGTGATTAGTGCTCCCTTCAGTCATTCATTACCAATCTCAAATTTAATAATGTCTTTTATTTAACCAATGGACCATCTCTAGTGAGTGTTCAAACTGCATGACTGGAAGAACAAATTTATTTTTGGCAATATGGTTTTCTTGGGCTATGAACTGTGTCCTGTGCTCTTGGCTCATAAGTTTGGAAGAGGTTCTGTTTTATTCTTTAGAGACCCAGAATTAGAATTTCATGGGCTTGTTCTTGTCATCTGTGGGAACAGAGTGGCAGTGTAGAAGCACTCTCTTTCTGTGGTATCAGGAGCGCTACTCAAAGTAGAATGAGAATGGACTGGTTCTTCCCCCCACTTCTAGAAAAATTGGGGCTAGAGGAGAAAATTGATGGAATGGGCACAGGATGCTTCTTTTCTCTCTGCCTTAAGACTGTTATGATATTAATGGCCCCTATGTTTCAACACAGGGTCCGATCCATAGTAGGCATCCTATTTTTGCAAACTCAGTTGCTAGAGTGACAGAAAACTTGAGCTGTATATCTTGTAAACTTTTGTAACAATGTTCTTACTAGATCATACTTTAAGGTAAATTCTGGCATCAAGGAGAATTCTGGCAAGCCTATCCTTAGCTAGGCTTTGGCAGATTGTATAATAAGTTTTCATTCCATCTCATCCCATGCCATACCATTCCATCTTATCACATGCTATAGTTTTCTGAATGCCTACCCTGTGCAAGGCTCCATGCTAGGATCAGGGTATACCAAGAAGAATGAGTCAAAATTCTTTCTCTGGAGGAGCTCATAGTCTAATGGAAGTATGGAAGATTAAAAATGGCTGCAACAGCCTGGGTGACAGAGTGAGACCTCATCTCTACAAAAATAAAAATTAAAAAAAGATGCAAAGTCTTTTCTACTTCTCCATTTGAGGGTGGAACCTAACCCCCCTGTACTTAACTTTGGACTAGCATCAGTGACTTAAGTCTGGGGCTAATTCAAAATAAGTCTTGCAACTTCCACCCCATTCTCTTGGAATGTTTGATCTGGGGGAAGCCAGATGCCACATAAAATGTCCAAGTACTTTAAGATTTCATGGTGTGAAGGACATTTGAGGGTGTTCTGGTCAACATACCAAGGTGAGCCCTGTCCTCTAGCCATTTCTGCTAAGGTGCCAGAGATATGAGTAAAACCATCATAGACACTCCAGTCTAGTATATTTGCTAGCTCAGTGCCACTCCATGACCTCAGTTGATACCATCGGAAGCAGAAGAATCTCCTAGCCAACCCCTGCCCAAATTTCAGCAAAATCAATCAAGAGGTATAACAAAATGTTTGCTGTTCTAAGCCATTAAGTTTTGGGGTAGTTTTTTTTATCTCACAGTAGACAACCAGAACAGGAAGGTAAGAAAATAACCAGGATCTAGTAAGAATTCTAATAAAAGGTATGTGCAAACTGTTGTTGGAGAACAAACATAGAACAAATAATCCCATTTTTGGAGAGGCTAGGCCACCACATTGCACCACTTGAGGGGGCACTAATTATGTAGTAGTCTTTGTGAATGGCACCCCCGGAGTTGTGCCGTATCCAATGTGTGCAGACACATGTGGCAATTATGGGTAATGGGTGCTGGGAAGGCAGGTTAGCTGGGAAACCTACATAGAAATGGAACTGGAGCTGGGAATTGAAATATGATGTGAAGAGGGAGGAGAAATGGTATTCAAGTATGCATTAGCATGAGCAAAGTCTTAAAGGCACAGGTGCCCTTGATACTCTTGGGGAACAATAACTGGTCCTGCCGTAGTTCAGTATTGGGCCCAGGGGTAATGGCTGGAGATGAGACTCTAAAGGCAGAGTGATGTGAAGGGTGTTCTTTTCATACCATGTGAGGCATCAGGAGGAGGGAGGCAACAGGGAAACATAGAAGACTTTAAAGCAAGGAACAACAAATTCAAAACAGTATTGGAGAAAATTGCAGTTCAAAACCCCACAGACTATGAAAGACACTATTTGTTCTTCCAACTGCCTGTGTCTCCCTGAAAGCTTGGCAGATCAATTTTTTTAAAATAGGAAAGTATTAAATAACAGGGGATTGCTCAATGATTCATTTAAAAGGATCATTAAAGGGAAATTGAGGTATATCATACCTGCCTTCTTTAATTGCTCATTTATTATTACTGTGGGTGAGATAACAGCTCTGCATTATTCTTCTAAATAGTATAAAATATTTGTTGGTAAATATAGCAGTACATAAATTAATGCCAGTTGAGATTTTTGTGGGACTTTTTTTCCTCCACTGATAGCCATAATTTCTACTTAAAGAAAAACAATATTGTGCTGATTTATTCTGACTCAGAGCTGAGTGAGAGCATATGAGCTCAACATCTGTATGGTGATACTGTCTCTTAGTTTCTGTGAGACAGCAGGAATCTCCTGGTGGGCTGGCCCTATGGTTTGTTTGTAAAATCAATAGTTTTTCCTATCTATTAAGATCATAGTGTTTGGCAAGAGGGTACACAGAGGTATAAAACTTTCTTATTTCCTCAGTCACATCTGAATTCACTAAAAGTATCTTTCATGTGATGAGTAGAATGTATATTCCATGGTTGTTGGGTAGAGTGTTCTGTAGATATCAATTATGTCCATTTGGTCAAGCGTCATGTTGAGGTTCTGAATCTCCTTGTTGATTTTTTTGTCTTGATGATCTGTCTAGGATCATGAGTGGGGTATTTAAGTCCCTAGCTATGATAGTGTTAGAGTCAATATCTTTTTTAAGTTTACCTAGAAGCTACTTTATGAAAGTTGGTGCTCCTATGTTGGATGCATATATGTTTAAGATGGATATTTCTTGATGATGGATTGAACCTTTTATCATTATGTAGTGGCCTTTCATATATTTTTGAATTTTTGATAGCTTAAAGGGTATTTTTTCTGATATTAAAATCATGACTCCTGCTTTCTTTTGTGTTCCGTTCGCCTAAAATTTTGTTTCCCATGCTCTTGCTTTGAGTCTGTGAGTGTCCCTTCTGGTGAGGTGAGTATCTTGGAGATAATATATTGTTGCTTCATGATATTTTATCCATTTTGTCATTCTGTGTCTTTTCAGTGGTGCGTTTAGTCCAATCACATTCAGGCTAATTATTGAGATGTGAGAGTTTATCCCTGTTAAATGACAACTTTCAAGGATATGAAAATATAAACAAATACAAATAAGTGTAATCATCACCTGAAAGGAGAGTTTCTTTCAGTGAGGCTTCTTAAGTATTAGGGCAAATTGTAAATTATTTTTATGAGAGTCAAAGAAGTTAGAAAGAAACCTGTATTATGTAGCTTATAAAATAACATACCCAAAGGTACAAAATGGAGCAGAGAATAACCCTCTTGAGATATCTTCTCACTCTATAATTCTGTATTACCTTGATTACATAGGCAAAAGTACAAACCATACATGATGTAAAATTGATTAAGTGAACCTTAATCATGTCAGATTGGTGTAATAAGCTGAACAGAACTTTAGCTTGTACTTTAAAAGAATGCAAAACATTGCTTTTGAATGAGCCAATAGAAGATTTCATTTTTGGTGTTTTATTGACCTAAGGACTTCAAATATTTAGCCCCTTGTTAATTTTAGCTTTAAAACTTATATAGGTTACCTTGCAATGCACAGTTGGTAATTTCTACTTAGAATTTCAGTCAAAGTAAACTAAGGTTTTGGTACCAAATTGATTTCATGCCAAGGGTTTGAAAATTCAAATTAGTAGGTCTACTTACTGGCATGTATGATCCTTCAATAAATTTGTTCATAATGCTTATTGCTGCTATTCATATTTTTTTTTATTTTATTTTTTTATTTTATTTTATTTTATTTTATTATGTTATTGTGGGGTACAGTTAGGGGTTAGGCATACAAAAATATTTCGTTCAGGTACCCTTGTTGATAAGAGGTGTCTCCCCATCCCCAGATAGATACCCACCACCATTAA
>CAUYQG010287509.1:0-16853 GCA_963574415.1 Tarsius wallacei | reverse complement strand
AGACATAAATTACTAAAACTGAATCAAGAAGCTGGGCTTGGTGGCTCAGCCTATAATCCCGTGCTTTGGGAGGCTGAGGTGAGTGGATTGCCTGAGCCCGCGGGTTCGAGACCCGCCTGGGCAACTTGGCGAGACCTCATCTCTACAATAAATCAAAAAAATTAGCCGGGCGTGATAGCGTGTGCCTGTAGTTCCAGCTACTTGGAAGGCTGAAGCGGAAGGATCGCCAGAGTCCAGCAGGTCGAGGCTGTGGTGGCCGGGAGCGTGCCACTGAACTCCAGTCTGGGCGACAGAGTGAGATGCCAACTCAAAAAAAAAAAAAAAAAAAAAACTGGATCAAGAACAAGTAGAAAATCTTACTATTCCTAAATCTATTAAAGATATTGAACTAATAATTAAAATGCTTCCCATAGAAGTATACTGATATATGCAACTTACTTTGAAATGCGTAAGAAAATAAGATGGATCAATGGTGGGAAGTTCATTCTATGGATCATATATGTGATAAAGCAAGTATGGTAAAATGTAAATGACAGGATCTAGTTGAAGGTTATATGGGTATTCACTGTATAAATTTTTTCAACTTTACCGTGTGTTTGAAATTTTTCCTAATACAATGTTGACTATAAAATTCTTCTCACAAAGAAAACTAGCCAGATGGCTTCGCTGGTGAATGCTATTAAACATTAAGCAAGAAATAACACCAATCCTACACAAACTCTTTTTAAAAACAAGAGGAGGAAGGAATACTACCCAACTCATTTTTTAAGGCCAGCATTACTCTAATATCAAAACCAAACAAAGACATCACAAAAAACTATAAACTAATATCCCTCATAAACAATGATACAAAAATCGTTTACAAAATATAAGCAGCTCAGATTCTCTAATATATAAGATACTATATTATGTTAAGAGGGGTTTATCTAAAAAATATAAGGTTGGATTAATATTAAAAAATCAGTCACCATATTAACACAATAAAGGAGAAAATTCATATGACTACCTCAATAGATGCAGAAAGACACTGGCAAAATGCAACACCCATTCATAATAAAACCTTTCAGCAAATTCAGAATAGCAGGGAATTCCTCAGCCTGATACAGGGAATCTATGAAAACTCACAGCTAAATTACTACTCAGTGAAGAAAAATCCAAAGGCTTTCTTTCTCTTTAAGATCTGGCAAGGATATCTATTCTAACTACTTCAGGCCAGGTGCAATGGCTCACACCTGTAATCCTAGCACTTTGGGAGGCTGAGGTGGGAGGACTAAAGGCCAGGAGTCTGAGACCAGCCTGGGCACATAGCAAAACCCAGTCTTTACAACAAATTAAAAATGAAAAAACTCACAAGGTTTTTTTTTTTTATACTTCAGATGGAAATGCAAAGGACCTAGAATATTAAAAACTTTAAAAAGAAAAACAGAGGACTTTTAGTACCTGATTTCAAGATTTGTTATAGACTTACAATAATTAAGCTAGTGTCTCTATGCCATAAATTTTGACATATAGACCAAGATAAAGCTGATGGCCTAGAATGAACCTATACATACACGCTCGATTGATTTTTTTAACAACATGCCAAAGTATTTCACGGGGAAAGAGTAGTCTTTACAGCAAATGGCAATGGAACAACTGGATATTTGGAGGGAGAATGAGCATTCACTCTTACCACTCAACATATGAAAAAGTTAACTTGAAATGGATCACAGAGCTAAATGTAAAAACCAGAACTATAAAACCGATAGAAGAAAATACAGTGAGAATTTTTGCAACTAGGAATAGGCAAAGATTTACTAAATAAAATGCAAATGTATAACCTTTTAAAAATTAATAAATTAATCTTCATGGATTTCTCAGTCAAAACTGACTTTCATAAAAATGCCTGGTCTTTGAAAGTTATTACTAAGAAGTTACCAAAAAATGGCAAGTTACTCACTGGAGAAAATATTCGCACACTCTCTCTCTCTCCCCTCATATATATGTATATGACAAGGAATCTGCATCAAAAATATACAAAGACAGCTGGGTGCAGTGGCTCAAGCCTTTGGGAGGCAGAGGCGAAAGGACTGCCTGAACTCAGGAGTTCGAGACCAGCCTGAGCAACATGGCGGGATCTTATCTCTACCATAAATCAAAAAATTAGCTGGGTGTGATGGCACCACCTGTGGTTCCAGTCACTTGGAAGGCTGAGGCAGAAGGATCACCTGATCCCTGCAGGTAGAGGCTGCGGTGGCCGTGAGCATGTCACTCCACTCCAGCTTGGGTGTCAGAGTGAGACTCTAACTCAAAAAACTATACACACACACACACACACACACACACACACACATACACAAACAAAACTTGGCTGGGTGCTGTGGCTCACACCTGTAATCCCAGTACTTTGGGAGGCCAAGGTGGGAGGATCACTTGAGGCCAGGAGTTTGAGACCAGCCTGGGCAGCAGCATAGAGAGACCTTATTTCTACAGAATTAAATTTAAAAATATGAAATCTCATAAATCAAAATTTTAAAATAGGTCAACAATCCAGACACTTCACAATAAAATGTAGCCACATGAAAACTGCTCAGTATCACTCATCACCATGCAAATTAAAACTAATAATTTTTAAAAGTTGTGATGAGTACACTGTATACCCACTGGAATGGCTAAAATTAAAAAGACTCATCATTCCAAGTGTGGAAGCATATAGACTAGTTGGAACTTCCATATGTTGTCAGTTGGAATAAAAAATGGTACAACCACTTTTGACAGCAGTTTGACAGCTTCTTTTTTCTTTTAACGCATTTATTGAGATGTAATTTATATATCATAAAATTCATTCATGTGAAAAGGTGTGCAGGTGTGCAACTCAATGGTTTTATGTATTCACACAGCTGTGCGACTATCACCATGAACTAAATTTAAACATTTCCATGAACCTCAAAAGAAACCCTCTAGCCATTAGCAGTCTTTCCCCACTCCTAGCCTAAGCAACCACTAATCCTCTTTCTATCTCTACAGATTTGTCTATTCTGGACATGTCAAATAAATGGAATTATACAGTATTTGGTCCTTTGTGACTGGCTTCTTTCATTTAGCATAATGTCTTCAAGGTTCATCCATGTTGTAACACATATCACTACTGCATTCCTTTTTATGACTGAATAATATTCCGTGGTATGGAAAGTTCACATTTTGTTTATCTATTCAACTGCTGGTAGATATTTAGGTTGTTTCTAGCTTTTGGCTACCATAAATAATGCTTCTATGATCATTTGTGTACAAGTCTTTGGGTGTACATATATTTTCATTTCTCTTGGGTAAATACCCAAGGTATGTCACAATATGTAAGAATCTCAGAAAGAAACCAGATACAAGAGTATATAGTGAATGAGTTTATGTATAATTTTATAAAAGACAAATCTATCTATAGTGAAAGAAATCATATCAGTAGTTGTCTAGGGCCCAGATTTGGGGAGAGGACTAACTGCAGGGTGGTATAACTTTTTCAGGTGTTGGAAATGTTTTACATCTTTTTTTTGGAGTTGGAGTCTCACTCTGTTGCCCGGGCTTGAGTGCAGTGGCACACTCACGGCCACCACAGCCTTGACCTGCTGAGCTCAGGCAATCCTTCTGCCTCCACCTTCCAAGTAGCTGGAACCACAGGCATGTGCCAACGTGCCCAGTTAATTTTTTGATTTATTGTAGAAACAAGGTCTTGCCAAGTTGCCCAGGCTGGTCTTGAATCCCTGGACTCAGGCAATCCTCTCGCCCCGGCCTCCCAAAGTGCTGGGATTACAGGCTTAAGCCACCACGCCCAGCCCTGCTTTACATCTTGATTATGGTGATGGCTATATAAATATATTTTATTGTATGTTAATCATAACTTAATAAGGTTAAATGAAAAAGTCCAGTAAAGCAGGACTATTTAAAAAAAGATATATGGCCATGGGCAGTAAGCTTATGTCCTTTTGGTCATATTATTCCATTTTTGGCTGGGGTAAGAATGATTCAGACTGCTGTATCAGTAATTGTAAGCTAGGAGTTCCTAGTACTTCAACAATGCCAGCGATTCCTCTCATTGTGTTCTTCCCTTCCATCCCTGGACAGTCTCACAAACCTCCCTGACAAATTAATGAACTCCAGGTAGCAATCCGCAGTGTCAGCCGGGGACTAGTCACACAAGGGTTTCTGAGTGGAGGTACTTCCCCGGGCTTTCAAGCTCAATCATTTGTTAAGCTCAGGGATTTCTAGGGTCCTGCCATTACTAAGGACACCTAATGGGGATTCTGCTTTTGCTTTTTTTTTTAATGAAACTGAGGCAAAAATGAAAGATACTAGATGATCATGGTTCTCCTTGTGGAAACTCATTCTGAACAAAGGTCATCAGCCAACAGCTGGACTTGCCATGAGACAGTATTTCACCAGGGGTTCAGGGAGAACAGGGAAGTTCGCCTGTCTTCCTGAGGCTTATAAAGGGTCGGGGGGGCTGCTGCAACCACTCCTAATACTTCAGTCGAGAGAGGTCTAAGGAGAGAACACCGGCAATGGTCTAACAAGAAAATGTGATCTTGAAACATGTACTGTGAGGTCCTCAAAGGCACACATGGGCTTCGTGTCTGCACAGCCCCTGGCTTGACACACACAGACACTTCTGTCCTGCAGTCTGGGAAATGTGCACCAGGCAACCACTCCCTGTCCTACTGCACTAAGGATGCTCAGAAGCAGAGGATCCTTAGACCATATTAGGTCCCGAGGGCTTCCTTGGAGGCAAGAACTGCTTTGGTTTGTTCTCAGGATACTTTAGTGGCACAAAGTGGCTGGGGGAAAAAAAAGAAGAAAAAAGAAAACAGCCAACAGCATAGGAACTAGAATAGTAACCTGTAACAAAACCACAGACCCCATTCAATGAGGGGTGCTTACAGAGACTTTCTACCCAAGATACTCTGAACCTCTCTCCAGGCACCATCACTCAATACAGTTGTCTGGAAACAGTGACTGCACAGGTGGACATAAGTCTTTTAGGCGACAGAGAGATGATCTTTTAAAGAGCAACTGTTTCCCCTACACAGCCATCCTGCATAAAATATATAGAAGGTTTTCTTCCCCTTTCAATTTGTATCCCCCCTGTGCTTCAGCAACAAACCCAACTGCAGAACTGACTTAAGCTGGCCAGTTCTCCCAGGCCATCCGTGCCTTTCAAGCCTGCTACAGAAGGGCTCTCCACTGCCCTGAGACGTACTGACCTGACAGGCTGACTCTGCCCTTCAGCAAGGTGGACCAGATAATGAATCTCACAGTGGGTGATTAGTGAGAGGCCATCAGTTGGTTACAGGAGTAGTGACAGTGACTTTCTTTAATTTCCCTGGGCACATTACCCCCACCTCCCTGACTTTATTTGGTTGAAGCCCTAAGACACCCCTTGTGAAGCTTTTCTTTGTACTAATTACAGATCCAACACACCCAGGTCCGTATCTTGCACAAGCAAGGCAGCCAATCCCACTAAGCAGCAGCCAAGGTTATGTGGCTGAGAAAAATGTGATACACACATTCACATCAGAGCTCCTCCTTCTCTGTGGCGTGTTGCACTCTGCCCAGCTCCAGCCAAGAGGCAGATGGATCTGCCCTTTCCACCTGAGGTTTCTTTCCTTGGAAACATATCACTTCTCAGAAAGGATGAGATAAAACACCGTCTCTGCTCCTAGTCACTGGTAATTCAACATGGGGTCTCCACTTCCTTGCCAGACCTTGTTAATCTAGCCCTTCCTAACAGAATCTCTTAGCAGAAATTCCTTGTGTGGGCTACGCACAGTTTCCCTTCTAGCTGGGTGGGTCATTTTTAAGACTGCAACATCCTTTAAGCAAGAGCACTACGAGAAATCAAAATGCTATTACAATACTTAGCAAAAACATTTCCAATTAACGCTGTTTACTACAGAGATAAGAGCTTGGATAGTGGCACTTCTGGCTTCTGCTGTTACCACAGGTGGCAAAGAAACCTCTTCCAAGCACATCTTTTTTCTTTCCTTTTATTTTAGATGCAGGGGGTATGTCTGCATGTTCACTATGTGGACATATTGTGTGGTGACGGGGATTGGGTCTCAGTGGCCCATTCCCCAGACAATGAACATCGTGTCCTGCGGGTGGTTTCTGAACCCTCACCCACCCCCTTTATCGGTGTCCCCAGTGTCTGTTGCTTCCATCTCTGTGACCATTTAGCTCCCACTCTGAGTGAGAACACATGGTGTTTGGTTTTCTATTTTTCAGTCAGTTTACTTAGGATGATGATCTCCAGCTCTATCCACGTGGCAGCAAAGGACACGATTTCATTCTTTTTGATGGCCACATGGTATTCCATGGAATATGAAGAGAGAGAGATATATGTATTTTTTTATTATTACTATCCACTGATTGGTTGGTGGGCATTTAGGTTGATCCCACATCTTTGCAATTGTCAACTGTGCTGCAATGAACATGTGGTACAGGTGTCTTTGTTACGTAACGACCTCTGTTCCTTAGGGCAGACACTTAGTAGTGGGATGCCGGATCTTCCAAGCAAATCTTAGAGTTCTGAGTCACTTGCCAGGGAAAAGGTTGCAGTGGACATTAAAAAGACTTCCCAAAGATCTACTGGAAAAAAGAAGGTAGCCAAAAAGTGAACTGAAGAGAGAAGTCCTACCTGCACTCTCTCATCTAGTAACTGGGAGGAAAGATCCTTCTCAGCTTAAAGCAAGAAAGCAAGGACTGCTGTCTCCTGCAACCTCTTCAAAAGCTGCCAACAATTGGAGTTCCTACCTCTCCAACATGGCTCTTCCCACGCACTCCCAACGAAGCTTCACAGCTGCCTGACTGAGGGAGACCAGAAGTTTATCATGACGGTCATTTCAAAAGTCAAACCCAATTGGAGAAAATGCTGACAGTGACAGCTCTTCTCTGCCAGTGACTTCTGCATTCACCCGCTTGGCTCTGGGACACTGATTTCGATAAACTTTAAAGTAATTAAAATTTAGTGTGCTACCTTTTAGATTTTGAACCATATATTAGCTCTTGAAATAAGTAAATAAAAACATTTTCAGCTGGGTGCAGTAGCTCACACCTGTAATCCCAGTGCTTTGGGAGGATCCAGCCCAGGAGTTCGAGGCTTGAGCTGGGGGACGGAGCAAGACCTTGTCTCTAAAAAATAAAAAAAATCCAACACTGAAAAAATAATCACCATGTCCCTTTGGTGTGTAGAAAAGGTTTTATTTGTCACAGTGACCTTCCTGAGACGCTCTCATTTATAAAGTGGTCATGCTGTGTCAGGGTCCTCTACTCTGGTTTCTGCCCACAGGCAGGCAAGCTCCCCAGATCCCTCTGCAGTACTTTTTGCCTTTAACTGAACGGGCCCTTCCCAACCCAGGACCTTTCACCATCCTCCAGGAATAAGCCCTGTTGTCTTCACTCTCCCCTACCTTCCTATCCCTGGCTTACCTTTTCCTTCAGATTATCTGATTGACTCAGGGGTCACAGAGGCACCAGCCCGATAAACTGAAAAGGCTCAGCCACTGGGGTCAGAAAGACCCAGGTTCACATCCGGCCTCACCACGAATAGCTGTGTGACCCTGAACAAATCACTCCGTTTCTTTAGTGTCCTCATCTGTGAAATGATAATTACACGGGCCCCAAATAGTTGACACAAGAATTACATAAACCGCCCATAGAAAAGTGCCCAGCTCAATACACTAGCTGTTCCTTTCCTTTGATCTGTTTGTGTTTGTTTTAAACCCCAAATACGTCCTCCCTCATCTAGGGCCTCTGGCAGAGCAGTCTAGCTCCCAGCTCACATTAGGGAGGGGTCACCCTGGCAGCATGCAGTCACTCAGCCGACCCTCTTGTGTGTGCCTCCCCAGGATGCCCTGGAAAACCTCACGTTGAGCACTGAGGACAAGCAGCTTGTAGAGCCCCTGCCCCCTTCCCCGCTGCCCTCTGACTCTGCCTTTCTGGTGGCAGTGGATCCCCTGAGCAAACAACCCATACCAAACCTTTCCCTGCCAAACAAGTCAACAGAAACGCCAGAATCGACACAAAGGCAGCACAGAAGGCAGGGTCAGACGGTCGATGCGTGTGCCACGTGCTCATGCCCAGCGAGCGTTCCCACAGCAACCGTCACTCATGGCTACAGAGAGGCAGTGCAAGACTGCAGGCTGTTGTGGGAAACACGATGGCAAGTGCAGGCAACTGAGTTATGGCTATCGTGGGAGTCTTAAATCTCAGCTTTCCAGCATGTGTCTCTGGCAAGGCTGCCTTACATGATGGTTCGGCCAGGTCTGACAGTGAGAAAACATCACAGGAGTTCTCAGAGTGGGCTGCTCAGAGCCCTCAACTGCCCTCTTTGAGACAAAGCTTCCCTAGGGAAAACGGGCGATTTCCCTGGGAAAGTAAGCCACATTCACCTCCTGCCACACAGCTTCCCAGCCCTTCTTAGTCACTCACCCTTCTCGAGCCAGTGTGCACTAGTGCTGGAGCTGGAGGGGCCACAAGGCCTGGCCTGGGAGAGTTGACTGTTACCCTTCAAAAACGGTGAGAACTAGCTGGGCGCAGTGGCTCAAGCCTGTAATCCCAGCACTTTGAGAGGCTGATGTGAGAAGAGTGCCTGAGCCCAGGGGTTCGAGACCAGCCTGGGCAACTTGGTGAAACCTCGTCTCTACAATATATCAAAAAATTAGTCGGGCGTGGTGGCACACGCTGTAGTTCCAGCTACTTGGAAGGCTGAGGCGGAAGGGAAGGCTGAGGCGGAAGGGTCGCCTGAACCCAGCAGGTTGAGGCTGCGGTGGCCGTGAGCATGCCACTGTACTCCAGCCTGGGTGACAGAGTGAGACTCCGACTCACACACATAAAAAAAGAAAATACATGTTATAATATACAACCTTATACAAGCCTCCTCTGAATCCAAAATCCAAATCCCTAGTGAGAGAGGAAACTTAAAGAAATGATGGGAGGTGAAACCCCATCAAAACTCCTAATGTTGAAAACGTAGGAATCTGGTCACACTGTCCTATTGTCTTATGACATATGGGAATGCCAGCAGAATGTCTTTCTGATCTTCCCAGAAAATTCCTAAATTTGTATGTAGAGAAATATTTAGCAAGCGCCTGGGTCCCTTGGTTGAAAGGAACACCAGTGTCAAGATAGGTCTGTTCCTTCTTAGAAGTAGATTTGTGGTCGCCCAGGCAGAGGGAGACGGGCTGGGGAAGGGGAGGTGTTGTTCAGTGGACACAGAGTTTCAGTTCTGATAAAAAAAGTTCAGAAGCCGGGCGCAGTGGCTCACCCCTACAGTTCCAGCATTTTGGGAGGCCGAGGTGAGAGGACTGCCTGAGCCCATGGGTTCAAGGCCTGCCTGGGCAACTTGGCGAGATCTAATGTCTACAATAAATTAAAAAATGAGCCGGGCGTGGTACCGTGCACCTGGAGTTCCGGCTACTTGGAAGGCTGAGGCAGACGGATCGCCGGAGCCCAGCAGGTCGAGGCTGGGGTGGCCGGAAGTGTGCCACTGCCTCCAGTCTGGGTGACGGAGTGAGACTCTGACTCAAAAAAAAAAAAAGTTCTGGAGATCTATGGCACAGCAATGGAGACATTTTTAAGTGTACTATACCATACACAGTATACTATACCATACACTTTAAAACAATAAGTTTTGGTATGTTTCTTTTCTTTTTTTTTTTTGAGTTGGAGTCTCACTCTGTCGCCCGGGCTGGAGTGCAGTGGCACGCTCCCAGCCACCGCAGCCTTGACCTGCTGGACTCTGGCGATCCTTCCGCCTCAGCCTTCCAAGTAGCTGGAACTACAGGCGTGCGCTACCACGCCTGGCTAGTTTTTGATTTATCGTAGAGACGAAGTCTTGCCAAGTTGCCCGGGCGGGTCTCAAACCTGCGGGCTCAGGCAATCCACTCGCCTCAGTCTCCCAAAGTGCTGGGATTACAGGCTGAGCCACCGAGCCTAGTCGGTATGTGTTTCTTTTACCACACTTTAAAAAAAAGATGGACTTGCCCATTAGGCCCCATTACACATCAAGGTAGGATAGATACTTGTCAGCAAACCGCTCAGGAGAAAGGAGTTAAATCTTAGTTGAGGGTGGGCAAGGGGCCTGAAGGACAATTTTATTCGTTTTGTTTAGTTTTGTCTGAGTCAGAGTCTCACTCTGTCGGCCAGGCTGGAGTGCTGTGGCATACTGCTCACGACCACGGCAGCCTCGACCTTCTGGGCTCAGGCGATCCTTTCGTCTCAGCCTTCCAAGTAGCTGAAACCACAGGTACGTACCACCATGCCCAGCTAATATCTTGATTTATTGTAGGGACGAGGACTCACCAAGTTGCCCGGGCTGGTCTCAAACCCCTGGGCTCAGGCAAGCCTCTCGCCTCAGTCTCCCAAAGTGCTGGGATTATAGCCATGAACCACCGCACCTGGCTTTGAAGGACAATTTTAAAAGATGTACTAGAAACAAGCCAAACCCAGTAGGGAATAAACGGGGGGTAGTTTCATCATTCTTGGAAAAGCAAGTTGCATCTTCCTCATCATCTTCAAATACAAAAAGAGGTCAAAATGCTCTTACCTAATACCACATACAAAAGTTAACTCAAAATGTATTAAAGACCTAAATATAAGAGCTAAAAGTAAACTCTTGGAAGAAAACAGGAGAAAAGCTTCATGACACTGGCTTTGGCAGATACGAATGTGACACCAAAAGTACAGGCAACAACAACAAAACAGACAAGCTGAACTTCATCAAAAATCCTGTGCAGGCTAGGCTCGGTGGCTCAGCCTATAATCCCAGCACTTTGGGAGGCTGAGGTGAGAGAATTGCCTGGGCCTACGGGTCTGAGACCTACCAGGGCAACATGGCGAGAGCTCGTCTCTACAATAAATCAAAAATTAGCCGACGTGGTAGCGCACACCTGTAGTTCCGGCAACTTGGAAGGCTGAGGCGGAAGGATCTCTGGAGCCCAGCGGGTCGGTGCTTGGACAGCCGTGAGTGTGCCACTGTGCTCCAGTCTGGGCTACAGTGTGAGTGACTCCAACTCAAAAAAAAAAAAAAAAAAAGTCTTATACAAAAAGGACACTATCAACAGAGTGAAAAAAGGCAACCCACAGAATCAGAGAAAATATTTGCAAATCACATATCCAATGAGAAGTTAATATTCAGAGCATGTAAAGAATTCCTAAGACTCAACAACAACAAAGCTATCTCATTTAAAAGTGGGCAAAGGGCTTGAATAGTCATTTTTCCAAAGAAGATTTACAAGTGGCCAATAAGCACATGAAAAGATGTTCAACATATCAACATATCATTAGGGAAACGCAAATCAAACCCACGAGATACAGTACCACTTCACACCCATTAGAATGGTTCTTTCCTTCCCCCCTGAGTTGGAGTCTCACTCTGTCGCCCAGGTTAGAGTACAGTGGCACAATCAAGGCTCACTGCAGTCTCCAACATCGCTTAGGCAATCCTTCTGCCTCAGCCTCCTGAGTAGCTGGGATTACAGATATGCGTCACACCCAGCTAATTTTTTTGTAGAGACAGGGTCTTGCTATATTGCCCAGGTGCTCTCAAACTCCTGGGCTCAAGCAATCCTCCTGCCTTGGCTCCCAAAGTGCTAGGACTACAGGCATGAGCCACCTTGCTTGACCAGGATGGCCATTCATAAACAAAACAAAACAGAAAACAAGTGTTGGCAAGGATGTGGAAAAATTGGGATAAAAACGGTGTGGCCACTTTGAGAAATTGTCTGGAAGTTCCTCAGAATGTTAAATACAGAATCACCATATGATCTAGCAATTCTACTTTTTAGTATATACACAAAAAAATTGAGAGCAACACATATTTGTACGCCAATGTTTAATAGCAACATTATTCACAATAGCCAAAAGGTGGAAACAACCCAAATATCCATTGATGGATAAATGGATAAACAGAATATGATATATACAATGGAATATTATTCAGTCTTAAGAAGGAATAAAATTCTAATAAATGCTACATGAATGGACCTTGAATACATGATGCTAAATGAAATTAAGTGAGGCACAAAAGTTCAAATACGATATGGTTCCATTAAGGTACCTAGAACAATCAAATTCATAGATAGTGGTCACAAGGGCTGAGGGCAGGAGGAATGAGGCACTACTGTTTGATGGGTACAGGGTTTCTGCATAGAATAGTGACAAAGTTCCGGAGATGGGTAGTGGTGATGGTTGTACAACAGCGCGAATGTACTTAATGCCACTGAGCTCTGGACACTTAGATGGCGAAAATGGTAAACTGTACGTTGTGTATACTCTACCCCCACACACACTAAGTGGTCAAAATGAACAAGCTTCACAATTAATCCCAGACAAATATAATACCTACATACATACCATAAAAATACATGCAGTTTATTATGCTAGAAAATGCATGCCCATTCAGTTACATTGAGGGTATTGATTTAAAAGCCCTGCCCTCCATGAAGCCAGTGAGAATTAACAGAAAAATGTCATCTCTCTTCTGGATTTTTGAAAAGAAACCCCAGTGTGAAAGGTTGGGCTTTGTTTAATATGCGATAATGGATGTACAAGCACCTTGAAATGCCCCAAACACAGGCTGGAATGGTGGCTGGGGTCATCAGAATCCAAGAATTCACAAATCTCTTGCCAGAAGAAAATGGCAGGCTGAGCAAGCAGCTCTAGCCAAGAGCCCTGTCTCACCCGCTAATTTACTAAGTACTACAAGTTCCAGTTAACACCTACCTATCTGTGGTCTTCAGGGTTTATTTTAGGAGTATTTTCGAATCTGTGGAGGATTAAGTTCTTGACTTTTTTTCCTCCTGAGTCTGCTGTTAACCACTGCAGGGGCCCTACTGCATCCTGAGCTGGCTTTGTGGAAAGCTGTGGATACGCTTACGTTAAGTGACACTAACATTAGCGTTCCTAAGTGAAGGAGAACTGCTCTAACACATGCGGGAGATTAAGGAGGCAGTGGAATACCTCTAATCTGAGTGCTGAGGGTAAACCAAGTCCGCTGGAATGCTGGCACGTCCTTCAGCACCCTTCAAAGCTGGTCAGGACGGAGAAGTGAAGACTATTTTGAGGGCAATTTTGAAAAGCGTTCCGGAATAGTATCACACTCCCCAACCCCTCCAGCAAGCATGATGGAGGAAGGCAGCGAGCATTCAAAAAAATCCGAGAGAGCAGGGATCTATGCTCACATTATTCAATCTACACATAGATTACTCACCACGACCCCCACTACCTAGTACCACATCTTGCATTACAGCAGCAGACACTTAATTACTGACCACGTGATACGCCTTGGGAATTGCCACCCTTTCCCCATTCTTGCCAGGAGCTCTTGCTCTTAAAGACATCGCCTCATCCCAGCATGTGGACTCTGTTGAGAGGCACTTTCCCCACTTCATTTAACTTTGAAAGAAATTGGAGGAGGCTGAGGACACGTGCTTGCGAATCATCTTTTTCCAGATTGTCTCATGCGCCAGAGAGGACCTTTATTATTGGTCTGTGGTTGCTACTGCTGGAGAAAGATTTCAGTTTGACCTTCCCAAGCTGCTGGGGATGAATGCTGCACGTGCTTGACAGTGCAAACGTGTCTTTTTTTTTTAAAGCTTTTAGACTAACCAGAGCTCACTGTGGTAAGAAAGTCACCCCTTCTCTCGCGGCATAAAACTCAAGATGTTGAATTATTTTGCATCAATATGTCAGAGTAAAATGGATCTGAACTGGTCCAACAGGAAAAGGCGGCAACACAAAGCACCTCGCAGTACCAGCATCAAAGAACAGCACTCAGGAAAAAGAACACGAAAGCCCTTTATAAAAGCAGTTTTACATGTAAGGGCGGATTCTCGCAGCTGGCCTCACAAAAGAGAACAAATATGTCAAAGGGAACAACTGATGGGCTAACAGAGTCCTCTCCATCTGGCTGAGAAAAGAGCCGCTGGTGGGAATACTGAGAAGCTTGTCTGTTGGGAGAAAGGCTTGCTGGGTGCCTCCCTGGGTGAATGGAACACATGGTCCTGCCGGAGCTGGCTGCTGTGCCAATGAGACGCTCCAGGAGGGGTGACAGTGATGCACTGGGGAGAGGGGGAGAGCAGCACACCTGGGGGCTTCTCACTGGCTTCAGGAGCAGGGTGCAGAGGAATGGGAATCGTGTGAACAGGATGTCTTATCTTGTGCTTTAAAAACAGAACTCCAGAGTCTCATTCCGAAGCACCAAGTTCAAACCCATGCCATGCTAACGTCCCATCTGTGCTTTTATGTAATGCAAAGCAGAGTGGGAGAAGGAGAAATCAGGCCAGACTCAAGGAAAACAAACACACAGGCTATCTGCACCTCCAACCCAGAAAATACCACAGAAAACCTCGTTGGAAGTGACTACTCAAGGCAAAGGGACCCAGTCACTGAGGAAAATCTGTCTCATTGAGGGCTCATGTGTTACCGAGCCAAACAGCTTCAAACTAAGCTGAACTCAGGATTTTCTAACGGACAATTTAATTCATTTCTAATTCTCAAAATCAAAATTTTTTTTTTTTTTGAGTCAGTATCTTACTCTGCTGCCCAGACTGGAGTGCAGTGGCACAATCCCGGCTCACTGCATCCTCGACCTCCTGACCTCAAGCTATCCTCCCACCTTAGTCTCACGAGTAGCTGGGACTACAGGAGCACACCAACAGGCTGGCTTCTCTGGCTAAAATTAAGAAGAAATGCCTTATCACACCCACTCCAAAACAACAGTTCACCAGATTCTCACCTACATATCTTCTATATAATTAAACAAACCCTTCAGATGGCACAAATGCAGAAGGCATGACTCTATTACAAGTATTATCAGCCAATCCCATTCTGATTCCTCTCAGCAGCCTGGCCCTTGCCACCCCCGCCAACAGTCAAGTCACAGAATCCCCCCACCACCAGGAGGAGGCAACTGCTTGATCCTAGCCACCCACTAGGTCACTCTGGGGAGGGTAGTGGCTTACCTGCTCCTCTGATAGTTGGGATATGTGATTCACAGCAGCATAGGATTCAATTTTGGGGTTAAAGTGGTTGATGATGGCTCTGAAATGAAGAAACGACATTACTATAGTACCAGATGGAAGACAAGATACATCTGTTACAATTAAGGATTGAGTGCCCTGTGGCTTAGAGTACTTGAGCACGGGAATGACTGCGACACGGTAACTGTCCTTTTACTGAACATGAGGAGTTCACAAGTGGGAGTGAACTGACAGCTCTGAAACAGGAAGGGTTTAATAATGTATTAGGCAGAGAACAGAATCAAGCAGCTCTGCCCTGCAAACGAACTGACCAAACAAAAAAGATCAACTCCTTCAAAACCCAGAAGCCTGTCCACTAGGGGTCCCTGGTGTAAAAGCAGTCTTCTCTGATTAGGCAGAACAGGGCACTCAGTAAACTGGGCCCACAAGTGGCTAAATACAGTCTCTGGAGAGGCAGGGCTTCGACAAAGCCTAGAGCAACCTTCACACTTGTAAGTAAATGGTTTCAAACCCAAGTTTTATTTCCAGCTGTTCAAGACAACATCTGAGCATCATTTTCAAACAATCCCTCTCCATCACTTGCTCACATCCAAGGTCACCAAGTCTTATCAAATCTACCTCTTAAAGATCTCCAAAATCTGAAATAAATAAATTTTCCTGAGACCAATGCCTTGGTATAGGCCCTTTTCTTTCTTTCATTTTTTTTGAATTGGAGTCTCACTCTGTCACCCAGGCTGGAGGGCAGTGGCACACTCATGGCCACCACAGCCTTGACCTGCTGGGTTCGGGCGATCCTTCTGGCTCAGCCTTTCAAGTAGCCGGAACTATAGGTGTGCGCCACCACACCTGGCTAATTTTTTGATTTATTATGGAGATGAGGTCTTGCTAAGTTGCCCAGGCAGGTATCAAACCCGTGGGCTCAGGCAATCCCCTCACCTCGGCCGCCCAAAGTGCTGGGATTATAGGCGTGAGCCACTGCTCCCAGCCTTATAGGTCCTTTTCATTTCTTGCCTGGTGTAGCAGAAAGAACACAGGTTTTAGATCACGTCTTGACACGAACCCATACTGATATAAGTGGGGAGAAAAGACAAATCTTTCTTATAGAGCAATTTCAAATAATATGTGTAAATACTCCTCCCTACAGGAAATTACGTTAAATTCCCACACTCACCAAGGACGGGCTAGATTTAGTGACTTACTGCCAAAGAATAGAGTAGCAAACAGGAAAAATAGTGCCTTTACAGTAAAGAAACCTGGCAAAAACTACCTTAACCAAATGATGAAGCCTAACATTGCCAGTGATACCATGTGGATATCATGTAACCCCTGATATGATCTGATGAGAAGGGTGCTTTACCTCTGTTGTAGTCTTCCAAAAACCCATAATCCCAGGCTAATCACAAGAAAAATGTCAGACAACCCAGAACGGGGACATTCTACAGGATACCTGACCAGTATTCCTTAAGACTGTAAAGGTCATGAAAAGAAAGACTTGAGATGTTGTTACTGATCACAGGACACCAGGAGACACCACAACTAAATGCAGCGTGGTGCCCTGAATTGGATGCTAGAACAGAAAGTGGACATTAACAGATAAACTGGTGAAATCTAAATAAAATATAGAGTTTATTAGTAGCAATGTATTAATGCCAGTTTCTTAGGGTTCATAAACGTACTATGATGATGTAACATGGGGAGAAACTAGGCTTAGGATACACAGGAGCCGGGCTTGGTGGCTCAGCCTGTAATCCCGCGCCTTGGGAGGCTGAGGTGAGTGGACTGCCTGAGCCCGCGGGTTCGAGACCCGCCTGGGCAACTTGGTGAGACCTCATCTCTACAATAAAT
>CAUYQG010287500.1:0-29536 GCA_963574415.1 Tarsius wallacei | reverse complement strand
CAGTGGCCACTCCCAGCCACCACAGCCTCGACCTGCTGGGCTCCGGCGATCCTTCCGCCTCAGCCCTCCAAGTAGCTGGAACTACAGGCGCGCGCTACCACGCCCGGCTAATTTTTTGATTTATTGTAGAGATGAGGTCTCACCAAGTTGCCCAGGCGGGTCTCGGACCGCGGGCTCAGGCAATTCACTCACCCCAGCCTCCCAAGGCGCGGGATTACAGGCTGAGCCACCGAGCCCGGCTATGCGGCATCAGCCACGCTGTAGACCAACTACATCAGGATCCTGGTAGAGAGATCTAGGCATCTGTATTTCTTAAATTCACCTGGTGATTCCAAGGTTCAGTCAAGGTTGAGAACCATGGTCTTGAGGAGACTCACAGAATACTATAACACGAGAGAATGTTTCTTCATTTTCAAATTGAGGAAAATTAAGTCCAGAGAAGTCAAAGATTGCCAAAAATTAGGTTAAAGGGGAAGGCAGGAGTCAAACTCAGGTTTTCTAAGTCTAATGTCTGTGCTTTTTATGACTCATAGGAACTTGAAATTCCTTAGTCACAATTAAGCAATGGTGAAAATGGAATGGAATGAAATAAAACAAAAAGTGCATATTACTGACATATTCTGTAAGAAAAGAAACTAAGCAATGAGAGCATCAAATTGCATTATTATGACTTTTGGGGAATAAGCTTTTGGGAGAAGTAAATAGCCTCACAGTTATTTCCTATAAACTGCAAATTTGCTGGCAATTACCTTTGAATCAAGAAGATGTGTACTAATTAAAAGTAAATTATCTCAGTGCAGGACTTAGAAATTGGAACAAATACTGGACTAAACTAGAAGCAGAGATATTTTGGGCAATTTGAACTGAAAGCTAAAGTTCTGATAGGATGCCAACAATGAACTTTCTAATATTATTTTGATCTTTTAATTATTTTCTGAGAAAGAATAAAACACCAAGGGACAAAGGGCTTCTATTTTTAGTAGCATATATTCTGAAAATTTACCGGTAAACATTTAAAAAATTACTCTTCTGTAAGTGCCCATGAATGTTTTTCTTGATTTGAACTCAACATTGGGTTTTGGAGAGCTTAAACATAATCAGTAGGTACTATTAACAGTTCAGTTCATTAGGTAACAAATGTTACAGGCCTGATCAGCCTGTAGGTATAAATGAGGACATGTTAATTCCCAAATTACCTTGTCTCTTTACCCTACCTGCTCACACAGGGCCTCAGTAGACCTCCTTAGCATCTGCCTCAGTTATTTCTGGGAATTCCAGTTACCTGCCAGATAGCATGAGAGATACTGGGGCCCTTCAGAGATATGACGGAGGTACGTAAATTAGCTCTGGGATCTTAAAAGAAGTACCTTAAAGTCAACTTAGAGGTCTAGGAAGGTCATTTTGGAATCAGTGATACTTTTAAATGGTTTCTGGCCTTTTTTTGAAGCCAGCAGACAAAGATTTGAGGAAAGACAGCCGAAAGTCAGGAATAATAGTGTCATAATGTTTGGATTATATATACAGCACCTAAGTTTTTCCTATTTTGTACACATAGGATTTGGGGAGCAATGTTACCATATAGATCCCCTTTCCCTATCCAGTCTTGAGACTCTTCCTGTTCGTCTCCTCCCACCTCCCACTTCTGAGAGCAGTTGCCTTCAGCACACTTGGTGTGAAGTGGGGAGTAAGTGGAGAGGTCTCCATGCCAGGTCTTGAATGGCCTCCTATGCTAAGACTGCAGCACTCATATCTCTCATTCATTGTACATTATTATCTTGCTGCAACATCCTTCTTTTGTTAATTTTTTCTTCTTTATTTCCCTATTCCCACTCTCTTCCCCTCCTCTCCTTATGTACCATTATAAAAAGATACATATGTGATATCACGTTTCTTTTTTTTTTTTTTTTGAGTTGGGAGTCTCACTCTGTCACCCAGACTGGAGTGCAGTGGCCGCTCCCAGCCACCGCAGCCTCAACCTGCTGGGCTCCGGCGATCCTTCCACCTCAGCCTTCCCAGTAGCTGGAACTACAGGCGCGCGCTACCACGCCCGGCTAATTTTTGATTTATTGTAGAGAGGAGGGCTTGCCAAGTTGCCCAGGCGGGTCTCGAACCCGCGGGCTCAGGAAATCCACTTACCTCAGCCTACCAAAGCACAGGATTACAGGCTAAGCCACTGAGCCCGGCTGATATCATGTTTCATATGTCTTTTAAACATTTACACAAGTGGTACTGTGCTATAAATCTTGACGCTTCTTAACTATTTCACTCAACTCTGTATTTTTAAGATCAAGTCATGTGGCTGATGTGCACCCATAGTATTTATGAATCCACCACATTTTACAAGTGACAAACACGTGGGTGGCCTCCAGCTCCCCACTGTCATGATCAATGCCTCAATGAAACTTTTTACCCATGTTCCTTATGGACTCTTGTGAGAAGTTTTCCATTTTCCAGTGTCTATACCCAGGAGGATGATCACTAGGTTACAGGATATACTTAATTGCCTAAACACCCACAAGGAGTTTGGAAAGATGAATGGAAGCCAGCTAGGATATAGTGTGTAGGAAGGGCCACTCAGCAGAGCAAGCGACATGGGCAAAGAATGGAGGAGTGTCACAGCAGGGTGAGTTCTGGAATCCCAAACTCATTAGGGCCGGGGGAATACAGAACTCGGGTTGTGGTGTGGGGTAAGTGGAGAGGTCTCAAAGTCAGGTCTTGAATGGCCTCCTATGCTAAGCGGTTTGAATTGCAGACTGAACACTCCACCGAGCCACTGACAAGTGTTAAGAATGTGAGAGGCATCATCAGACTTGCATGTTGGAAAGGGCATTCTGCATGCCCTGCATCTGACAAAAACACAACATCCAATGCTGAGCTCAATACTAAAGTGACTCAAAGGCCACGGCAGTTCATTCTTTCTTGAAGAGGGATCTACTGGACCTTTGTGTCTGCCACACAGCTGTGCAAGGACAAGGGCTGGGCAGTGAGAGGACCGACAGAGATGGGTAAATCCCAGTTCCTACCAGTCCAAACTGGGCTTCAAAAGAGGAGCACTGGCACAGAGGAGATGGGCAGGACTAGGGTGTTTGCAAGAGGGGACAGAAGTGGTCCAGGAGGGGCTATTGCTTCTAGATCAATACTGAAGATGGCTGCTTTAAGAAGTGGGAGGTGGGGGGTGATGAACAGGCAGATCCCCGACCTAGAAGACTGGATAAGGAAAGGGGGTCTGTATAGTAACATCGCTCCCCAAATCCTATGTGCACAAAATAGGAAAAACTTAGGAGCTGTATGTATAATCCAAATATTATGTCATTATTACTCCTGACTTTCAGCTGTCCTTCCTCAAATTTGCTGATTTTATTTCTGGCAATAATGCAAAACCAAAAGGCCAAGGAGATTTAAAAAAAAAAAAAAGGGAAGAAAGAAAATATTATAGGCCAGACTATTTCAGGGCCTTTGGGATCTGCATGATTTCGACAAACGTAAGGGGAGATGTCTGCCTTTTGGAACTGTATCTTCCCTTGGCTTCCGGGGCACTGTGCCCTCTGGATCTCTTCTGTCTCTGACTGTGCCTTTGCTGGCTCCACATTCTCCTTCAGAGGCCTCTCTCTGATCCAAGGACTCACAAATCTCCCACTCTGAGATCCCTCAGCCCACCTTCAGCCTGGTGTGCTCGGTTGCCTTCAGATCTATCCACTCAGATGTCTCCCTTGGCTGTCTCCTCAAGACCAACACGTCAAGGAGAAACTCACATCCTTTCCTCACACCCCCTCCCTGAAACAGCATTCCTTCCTGCCTTGTCTACTGCTCTCCAGCACCACCGCTTTCCTTGTTCCAATCTTGGAGTTACATAACTAACAGATGCCTCTCTGCTCCCAGGCAGCAGCCAACAAACCCCAGGGACTGTTTTTCTGCAGTAAGAGTTGGCTCTTTTCTTTTCCACAGTCACCACCAAGACTAAGCACCTAACATTCTCTTCTGTGTCACTATCGAGGCTTCCCAATTGGTTGCTTATCTCCATGGCATCTCAACTGTGCTGTCCCCACCGCAGAGCCCTGCTTGCTAATTTAATGCTACTGTTCTCATAAAACACAACAAAAAAACAAAACAACAACAAAGTAGAATGGCTTCTCAAAGAACACATTCCAAGCTAGAAAACGACATTTATTAACTAGTTCTAATTTACCTGTTTTGGTTTCATACTCTTGAATAATATACTTTATTTATGTAGTCATTTGCATTAAGGGGCTTAAGCCTCTTACTGTGTGCCAGGCAGTGTGATATATGAATATGAACAGACTATCCTTTTTGCTATTTTCTGAAAAGCATATAGTTCAGTGGTAAAATACAAGCACTCACGACAGTTTACTTAGGATTCAGTGAGAAAAGTGCTACATTAGAGGCAAATCAGGTCTTGGGGAGAAAACTGCAAGCAGGAAATATTTTATAGATGATAAAATAAGCAACAGTGCACCGAAGCATAAGTGTTGGCCAAGGACTTGGTAGCTTGGCCTTTCCTGTTAGCAAGGGACATTCTCTTTTGTATGACATTCTCTTATGTATTCTCCTCTCATCAGCCTCTATGACTCACACTAAATTGTCCTCCGCCCTCTCCTCAGCCTCTTTAAGGGCTTCCCAGGTTCTTGCAAATTCAAATTCAACTTTCTTCCAAGTCACCTCAAAACGAATTTCCCTAAGGCCTTCCTGGCTCTGACTTTCATTTTCTTTATCTTCTCCTCCCAGTATCGTACAATATCATTTCTTAATCAAATGTTGGCACTGCTCTTTAGGACAAAGGTTCTCAGATTTATTTATTTAGTTAGTTACTTATTTTGCGTTGGAGTCTCACTCTGTCGCCCAGACTGGAGTGCAGTGGCTGGGCTCCGGCGATCCTTCCGCCTCGGTCTTCCAAGTAGCTGGAATTACAGGCGCGGGCTACCACGCCCGGCTAGGTTCTCAGATTTAAACATGTATTGAAATCATCTGCACGTGCGATTCTTAGGATTAGCACACAGCACCGTGGAGTCTGCTTTTTTCAGGCCCCCCAGGTGATTCAGGCACAAAAGGATCCCGGATCACTGGGTTAGACCTGCGGCTGGCTTTTGTTTCTCCATTGTTTCTCCATAGGCGCTGTCCACAGTCCCAGGACACCTAGCAGAGAGCATGTGCTTTGCTCAGCGCTCTGGCTCCGTGTCTGCTCAGCTTGGTGACTTTATTTTTATTTTTACTTGGAGTCTCACTCTGTCACCCAGACTGGAGTGCAGTGGCCGCTCCCGGCCACGGCAGCCTCGACCTGCTGGGCTCCGGCGATCCTTCCGCCTCCGCCTTCCAAGTAGCTGGAACTACAGGCGCGCACTACCACGCCCGGCTAGTTTTTGATTTATTGTAGAGATGAGGCCTCGCCAAGTTGCCCAGGCGGGTCTCGAACCCGCGGGCTCAGGCAATCCACTCACCTCAGCCTCCCAAGGCGCGGGATGACAGGCTGAGCCACCGAGCCCGGCCTTGGTGACTTTTCGATGCCTCAATTACGAACGATACCCAGAGAGCCAAGAAAAGTGGCTCCGCCACGTGCACAGGTCCACGCCCTACAGAGGAGACTAAAACTCCTAAAGGGTCAGATCACTCTGAAAGTCCCCAGAAGCGCAAGAGGACATTACATCTTCCGTACTCTCAAAAAATGCGCAGCCATCCCCCCAAAGGACTTCAGCGCGTCTCAAACAAAACACGCTCTCAGAGACTGCAAAACGCACTGCCCGTTAGACAGCTCGTCCAAGCAAAAGCCCACGGGTCCTCAGGGCGCCGAAAGCCATCGCCCTCCCCCTCGCAAGTGCTGCGCCCCAAGCAGGGATTAAGGAAGGCGGACGCACGCACATCACCGGGGTCTGGAAAGGAAAGGAACCCCGGGGAGGCTCCGGGCCGCCGCGCCCTCGCCACCGCCCCCTCCCCGGCCGCGCGCCCCGCCCCGCGGTGTGGGCTCGGGGCAGAGCCCGGCCGTCCGCGGGGGCGGGGCCGGGACGCCGGCGACGTGCTGACGTCACGGGCGTGGGCCGTCCGGCGCGCCGTCCGACGCGGAGCGGGCCGCCCGGGCAGCCGTCGCCGGCTTCGTCGCGTGAGGCGCGGGGGCCGCGTCCGCTCCCGCCGCCCTTCGCCCTTCGCCCGCCCGGGTCCCGGCGGCCCGGCGCGGGCCGTCATGGTGCCGTCGGCGCGCCCCGCGCGACCCCGCTGAGCCTCGGCGCGGCGGCGAAGGCGGCTGGAGGTCGCCATGCCTACCCGTGAGTGGCCGGCCGGGGGCCGAGGGCGGGCCGCGCCGGGCCGGGCCGGGCGGGGGGCGGGCGGGGGGCGTCGGGCGGGGGGCCGCCCGCTCGGCGGCGGGCGCGGCCGGGCCCGGCCGAGCGGGGCCGGGAAGTGCCGGCGAGCGGTCGGCTTAGTTTCGTTTCGGCTCAGCCTTCCGGGCAGGGCGCGAGCCGGGGGCACAGGCGGGGGAAACTGAGGCCCGGACGCTGCGGGACGTGGCGGGACGCGCTGCCCGTCGGCGGCGGCGGGGCCGGAGGTGGACTCCTTCCCCAGCCCGCCGCACTGCCGAGTGGGACTCGGTGGACGTGCCGACCCGTTGTCATCGCCCGCCCTCCCCAGGGCCCGGGGGGCGCACCGGTCCTTCCCCGGAGCCCCGGCAGCCTCGACTCCGGCCGGCCGTGGCCGTCGGGGGCGGGTGAAGGAGGTGCTGTCTCGGGAGACGGTGGAGGCAGGGGCGCCTCGGTGTGGCTTTTGGGCCACCTGCTTCGGCTTCACCTGGGCACGGATGACCGGCGTCGGTGTCCCCTCCGCGCCCCCGGGAGATGAGATTCCGGAGCCGGCGCCCCGGCTCCCGCGCGTCTGAGAAGCGCCCCCGGGGTTCCCGCGGGACCCCGAAGTTTGGAAATCGCCGGGTGTCGGAGGCTTTTTAGACAAACGCGGGACCGCAGGGCTACTCACGCTCTGTTGAGAAATGACCCAGATAATCGCAGTGTGACTTTAGGCCCGGTGGCCCCCTTGGGCGTGTGCAGACTTGGGGACGCGCCTGATCTTGGGCAGAGAGGAAGCTTGCCGGTGATTGAGAGCCTTTGCAAGTCGGGCCCTTTGGAGTGAGTGTGAGGATCTTTAAGCACTTGTGAAAATGGTGTTTCTTAGAATTCACAACTCCTTCTAATTGTCCTCGTTTTTTTGTAGACATGCGGGACACTGGATTTCCGGGTCAGCCCCACATGCGTGCTTTGTCTAGTGGTGGGAAAGGGGAATTCTTTGCTGATATTAGAAAGGATTCTATAATGCTGTGGCAAATCTTTAAATAATCTTGATGTGACGATTGCTTTTAACTCCTCATGCTTATGTGGGTACTGTGGATTTGTTTTCATTACAGAGTACTGTGCCCCTAACTTACGTTCTTGGACTTTGTATCCAGTAAATATGTCAGCAGGTTGTATTTCTGTGTTATTCCTCTAAGCTGGAGGAATATCATTTACCATCATCTCCACTATCATTATTGTCAACTTATCACTTCTAAATTCATTTTCACATTATTCAGTGAATATTTGAGTTTAGCACTGTGTTAGTAATCTTTTACTTTCTGAGAAAGGAAAGGGGAGGAGATAAGCACCTAGTCTTGAAAGTTGAAGCTTCAAGTGGAATTTATTGATAACATGTAAAAATCATCGTCCTATGAAATTAACAATTTTTTTTTTAATCGGAGTGTCACTCGGTCATCCAGGCTGAAGTGCAGTGGCATGCTCATAGCCACCGCAGCCTCGACCTGCTTGGGCTCAGGGGATCCTTTGGCGTCAGCCTTCCAAGTAACCGGAACCACAGGCACGCACCATGACGCTCAGCTAATTTTTGGATTTATTGTAGAGTTGCGGACTTGCCAAGTTGTCCAGGCTGGTCTCAAATCCCTGGACTCAGGCAATCCTCTCACCTCTGCCTTCCAAAATGCTGGGGTTTCAGGTGTGAGGCACTGCACCTGGCAAAATTAAGTTTTTCGTTATGCTCTAGGGTTGTCTAGCTTGATAGGATAAAAACTTTTCAAATGTTTGGTTTACTCTGCAAAATGATTTTAGAATGCTCCATGGGGCAGTTTACATAGTTAAGAATGAAGATTTCACCCCCTGACTAGAAGTGAAATGTTTATCTATCATTGTTAATCTTTATCATGGTACATTTTTTATGGCTGAATAAAAGTGTGCTACCAGTTGGGGGGACCAATGTGAGGTGAATTAGTGTTCATGTTTGCCTGTCTCCTTTGGTTGATCACAGTTACCAAAACTGGTGGGATATTGCCATGGACAGTAGTATTTCTTAGAAATTCTGTTTGTAGAATAAATGTGCAACATAGAGATGACAAAATTGTCACTTTCTTTAGGAAGAAAATCTTGTTCAAATAAGTCACCTTTTTAAAAGTGTTAAGTTAAATGGTTGAGAGGCTCTGTTATACAAAACTGAGCTAGTTAATCCTTAAGGGATTTTGTTACCTGTAAATTTGGGGTTGGACATGATCGCTATAAAATTCTGAAAGGAGCCCTTGCTCCAAGTCATAGAATTATTTTACTATTGCTACTTAGTTGCTTATTTGGAATATTGGTGCTCAGTCATTGAAACTGTTTTTGATAAGTAGAATACAGTGGAGCATGATGTAGCCCTACTGGCTAAGCAGTTGTATATCTCATGAATATTAATAGCTGTTTTATTGGAGTTATTCTGGAGATCCATAGACTCTTTTGAGAAAGCAACTATCTGCGTAACAGGAGGCTGCTGGGACACAGAAACAGTTCTGTGGTCCTGTCACTCTATTTAGCTTGTAGTTTGAAATAGCCACCAGGCACAGATTTCAAGACTGTGCCACTGAATGATCTTTCAAACCTACAGACCTCTATTTGACACATCATTTTTCTAGAGGCCTTATTTCAAGCTCCATTCAAAGGATCATTAGGAAGCTTTTTGATTTTAAAGACACTCAAGCTCTGAGTTAGAATTTGACTTGGACAGAATGTTAAAGCTTCTTAATTATTTTATTTTGCATGTCAGGAGATTGAACCTCCTGTGAATTACCATGGAGTAGAACCAGGACTTGAATGTAGATCTGGCCCCTATGATCAATAACCACAATGAGCACAGATAACATTTATTTTTCTCTAGTGCTGAGTTGATAATAGTTTAGCCTCCTTTTTCCCCCTTGAGTTACTTTAAGACAGATGTAAGCTTGTTCAAAACTGAAGTCATTCTGTGAGCCTGCAAGACAGTTTCACGTTTGCCTTTGCCTCCATCTGTCACAGGAACCTGTGGGAAGAAGGCAGTGGATTTCTCTGGTGTGCTGAGTAGGTACTTGGTTGCGTAGGCCCAGGCTTAAACTTCTTAGTAAACTGCTTACGTGAAAGGGGCTCTTTAGTTCACAGATAACTTTTCTCACAACAGGTCCAGTAAAATGTGCTCTTTTATTATATATGAAAAGTTATCATATATTTGCTAGAGAATCCAAAACTTTCAACCATCCTTTGGTGTTCAACTATGCTTTTAGGAATTATGTGTGGTTAATGCTTTTTCTCATTTAGATGCTGACATTGATAACGGTCACATTTGTTATGCTTGTAATGTGGTCACTTCATTTTTTTTTCCTTTTGATGGGTCTAATTTAACTTAGTTTTCAATCCATTCTTATGAAAGAAGTGCAGAATGAATTTTGAAGTGAAAGGTGGGTGCTGGGTGAAGTGTTTTCCTCTTAAAGAAGGAATTTGTGTTCATTCATATTCATTCATTCATTTTTGCACTCTTTCTCCGCCTCCCTCCCCCGTCTCCTTCACTCCCACCCACTCCCACTACAACCTGTGAATCTTGGCAGAGTTGTAGCTGAAGAATTTTCTTTCTCACAGTGACCTTTGGCTTGACACTGCTTTAGTTGCTGCCTGCATCTCAGATTTCAATCTGTCCCCACTACTGGGGACATAAGACTGCAAGATTAAGCGGGTGTGGGCCATAAGGCTGGAGAAGGAAATGGGAGCCAGAATTTGAAGAGTTTTATATGCTGTCACAGTTACAGTGGCTGTCTATTTTATAGGCATACCTGCAGCTTCCAACTTACTGGTTACTTTATGAAGACTTACATTTTACTATTAGTAATAGGAGTTAATTTTTGAGTACTGATTGTGTGCTAGGTAATATACTTTGTGCTTTACAGGAATTATCTAATTTAACTCTTCTACTTTGAGGGAGGATCTGTTTGACCTGTTTTAGAGATGGAGAAATTGAGGTTCAAGAACTGAAGTAACATGCCTAATGATAGTAAGTGGAAGAGCTAGGATTCTAGCTAGGTGGGTCCGCCTTCAAAGTCCCAGTTCTCTTTTTGCACTGTACTGCTCTGAGGCAAGCAAGAGTTGAATCAGATCCTATCAGTTTCTTTTGACGCTGTGTCACTTTTGCTTAGCATAGCACCTGGTTACATAATAGGCACTTGGTAAATGCTGAATAAATGAATGAGTGACTCTTTACTTTTATTGATATATAATATTTGTACATATTTGTGGGCTATGTGTGATATTTTGTTACATGCATAGAATGTGTAACAGTCAACATCAAGTGAGGGTATTTAGGGTATCTGTCTCTTCTAGCTACTTTGAAATGGACAATACATTAACTATAGTCACCCTGCTCTGCTATTGACCACCAGAACTTATTTCTTCTATAATATCTAACTATATGTTTGTACCCATATCCAGCCTCTCTTCATCCTTTCCCTGCAACCCCTTTCTTCGTCTCTGGTATGAAGAATGAATCTTAACCAGCATCAGAGAGGTTATTCTTTGGATACCCTAAGCTGAACTAATTTTTAAAAAAATAAAAACAATTTTATAAAAGTTGTATAATTTATGATAGGTTCTTTGCAAGCCTGTCTGTACTACTTTTGAGGCCTGAGACAAGAATACAATTGGAGGCTTGTAAATCATAGTCTGAATTAGAGTTTTTCAGCTTTTGCACTGCTGAAGTCTTCGGCCGGTGTGGGGAGGATGAAAGACTGTCTTGTGCATTAGCAGGAGTTTAGTAGCACCCTTGACCTCTACCCACTAGAAACTAGTAGTAACCCTCCCACCCCCAAGGTTGTGACAACCAAAAATGTCTCCAGACATCAGCAAGTAAGTGTCCCCTGGTGGACAAAACTGTCCCTGGTTGAGAACCACTGTCTAAATATTTAAATGTTATAGATCATGCTATTCCCATGGCCTGGTCTGTTTTCCTTTGCAGGGTCCCCGGCCTGTTCCTTAGAGATTATCTTTTCAACCCAGAGACCCAAGCAGCTTGCAGGCTTGATCCAGGCAGCAGTGGTCAGTTGGGGCTGGCCAATGTCTTGCCTGACCCTGGCCTGGAATTGACTCTGTCAAGATCCTACAGGGATCTAGGGTAGGCAGTTTCCCCTCCTCCAATACCACCCTTTTCTATCTCAGGATTTCTAAACAGTAATAAATACTTCCCACAAATATACTATCTCAGTAGTTGGACAGATGGGAGGAGGAATCCTAGCTTTCTGGGAAACTCAGTCTGCCTAGACTTCCACTTTGGGTGATAAGGAGTGAACAACTTTAAGCAAAAATGGCTGTGGTCATCTTTCTTTGGTTTTCTAAGGCAGTAATTTTGAGAATCACCTCTCTGTCCCCTGCCCTGTCCACACATCCCTATAAAAGGAAAGACAGCCCTTTATGTTTTGGGAGGCAGACACCCTTTTTATTCTTGGGTCAAATGAAGATACCAGTTTTTAGGATAAAACCAAATTTTGCCCACTTCATGGCTCAACTTTGGTATGGAACGATCCAGTTAACATCTGCAGTGTTCCTGTAGTAGTGTGATGGACACTACTGATTTGCAGTGGACAAATCTGATTCTGTGTGGTTATCATATGTTCCCTCACATATTTTTTTTACTGCTCTCTACCTTTAGATATCAAATAGTGTGATTCTAATTTTTATTAAAGAGGGACTCACTAACGTATTTTCTTTGTACTTCTGAATCATATAGTGTTTCCATATGAATACCAGTTCTCTTACAAGCTCCATTTTTATATGTCAGGAACTGTCTTCCAGAGGAGCCCCACTGTAGGAAGGGAGCACCCCCTTTATTTTGCAGTGATAGTAGAAAAGGTTTAAAAAAATTTTTTTAAAAATTGATATCATTGGGGTTCCAGACATTCTCAGAAATAGAGACGAGGACACAGAAAATCTCAATATGGCCCCCAACCACTTCAGAGAGGAAAAGGTGGACCAGAAGATAGGACATGAGCTGTTTGTGTAAGTTAAGAGGTCTTCAGTATTTTTGCTAAATGAACTCTGCAGAGAATCTGATGAAAGCCAGGATTATTCTTCCCCAGAAAAATGCAGATTCTCACAGGAAGTTTTGTGTATAATTTCGAGTGATTTGAAGGCATACTGAGATGGAAAAATGAAGCAGATCACCAGCGTGATAGTTTTTCTCTGATGATAGCATTTTAACTCAGGTTGTGGAAAAATATCATAATTTGCCAAATATATCATGCCACTCTAAGTACATATTCTGCTTTTGACTGTTTTTTCCCCAACTTTTTTTTTGTATGCTTGTCCTTATTTTTTCTTAGTTTCTCTGTTAGCCTATTGAAATCTTTTAATTATTATTTAGATGAATATTCAGTATGGCTTTTATAAAATCGGTATCCATGAGGAGAATTAACTTAAGAATTGTAGGATTATCAGAAAAAGAACTTAAGACAGGGAAAAATAAAACAGAATAGGTTTTAGAGCTAAAAAGGACATTTAGTACAATCCTAAAGGGGAAAGTGAAACCAAGGTAGTTTGGGGGCCAAGATAAAAGGTTTCCTTTGCTCCCTGAAGGTTCACTGAAAAATCAGTTCACAAAAGACAGATTAATTGGAGAAAAAGGCATATACATTTATTTAATGTATACACACAAGAGCCTTTAGAATAAAGACCCAAAGGTACGGGGGAAGTTGTCCATTATTGCACTTAGACTCAGCAAAATATGGACAGCCATGGAGAAATATTGACTAAAAAGGGTAAGAGCCAATGTTAATAGACTGAATGGGGAAACCTGTCTAGATTTTTCTTGGCCTCTCTGAACATGAATTTCTTTCTTCTGGGTGTGAGGCAGGACCCACTGTGGAATGGGGGTCTTATGTTCCACAATTAAACAAAGTCGATGAGATAATTTCTTTTGACCAGCTTTTGCACAGAAAGGCAGAGGGAGAGTTAGGGTAATTTTTTAGAATTTATAACTGGCTTTGGGGAAGAGGGGTTCTGGTTGCTATGACTCACCTTGGAAAAGAATGATTCTAGTTGATTCTAGTTCTGTGGCTTGCTTCTGGGGAGAAAGGGACTGAGAGGAGGACAGGAGAAGGTTAGAGAAAAACGTTTGCTTCTGAGGCTGTTTCTGAGGCTTCTGAGTCTCAACAGTAGGTTGAGTGTGCCATTTTGCTGGGTAGTGGTGTGGTACTGGAACCCAGGTCTAGAATACTGGATGGGTGTGCTCACAACTCCTCATACTGCCTTCATGGCACAGGGAGGGGTATGGGAGAGAAGCATTACAAAAATCATGGTTAACAGTGTGAAAAAGGATTCAAAATTAATATCAAACAGAAGAAAATTAATACAGTATTTATGTAAATCTGAAAGCAAAATACTAGTTCTTTGTGGTTAAAAGTACACTTTTTGGTCTGTCAGATTACCAAAAGACTTTTTAACAGTAACACTGCTAGGACAACAGCTAAGAAAAATAAAAATAAAAAAAATAACATGCAAAGACAGTGAGGTACAGTAGAAAAGGCAGACGTTTAAATTGGTACAGATTTTTTTGAAAGTAATTTGGCAATATACTCTAATAAGTCTTATATAATTGACCTAGTAGTTTTACTTTTGGGAATCATTAAGAAATGATTAAAACACAGACTGCACCAAGATTTATGCATTAAGATATCTGCAACAGTAATATTTATGTAATAGTAAAAACCTAGAAATTTCAGTATCCAATAACGGAGAAGTGGTGCAAATTGATTATAGAACATTCTTATGACAAGTCAAAAATGATACCTGTGAAGTTGTAGGGATTATGGTTATTTTTTATTTTCTTCTCTATAATTTGGGTTTCTCATATTTTTTACAATTAGCATTCTACAATTAGAAAAAATATGCTTACAGGATTTTTACAGCTGTAACCAAATTTTTTAAAAACCTGGAGCGAATCATTAAAATATTGCTTTGAACTAGTTTTTTTTTTTGTTACCCTGTGGAAAAGAACTAAGTTACTGATCAGATAGTTTTGGCTATTAATAATGGCTTAGGAAAACAATGCATTTGCTATCTGATTGCTGTCCTGTCATGTGAATGACTTGCAGCAATAGTTGAAGGATTGTGTTGTTGTGGATAGGAAGTAAAATAACTTTTTTCCTTATCACTTTTTCACTTGTATTTGTTTATTTATTTTTGAAAGGAGAAGGAAATACTTTCTGCCTTATTAAGTGATGGTTACAATCACGAAAACCTGAGAGGTTGAGATGAATCATTATGTGGGGGTTCATTTTACTGGGAGCTTATAGGTTTTCTTTTTCTTTCTTTTTTTTTAAGAACGTACATTGTAGAGTTGAATGTAATTCTAGGGAAGTATGATCACAAAATGAATGTTGGCAGTTCCTCCTATGATTAATGTGTCAAATCTGTCAAAATTCTCTCATCATGTGTATTTGCCAGGTTTATTCAGCTCTTGAAATGAGCCAGCTCTCAGGTGTATTCTCAAGCTATCAGGAGCTAATATTAATTTTCCTCTTTACACTTAGGGCATCATATGCTCCCTTTTGCATATTTCTTTGTTGCTCTCTAACTGTAGGTGTTATTACATAGCATGATTCTAATTTTTATGGAAGGACTTACTAGGCAGTTTTTGTGATTGTACCTCTGAATCAGGAGTTTGCTGTATTCTAAAATTAGGTATTAAACCTTTTGCTCTACAGTCTTCAAGAGGAATTCTGTCCTCTTAAATGCCATTATTTTTGTTTTCATTCTTAGTTGGTGAGTTATTCATCTGTACCTTTTTATTACCTGAACTCCAGGGTATTTCTGCTGCAGGAGGTTTTTGAATAATGCTAAGTGTTCTTCACATTCCTACTATTTAAATTGGCTTTTTTTGAACAACTGTCTTGGCAAATTGCTCCCCAGGTCTCTGTGCTGTGGTTGCAGTTAACTTTAATGGGTTTCACTCCTGCTGAGCGGAAATAGTGAAGTGTAAGTTGTCCGAGTTTGCCATTGTCAATTCCTGCAATCTCATAAACTTTGCAGAAGGCAGTGTGCCAGCTAAAGGAATGGCTTATTTATGACATCTGCTTCAATTGATATATTTTATGAGCTTAGTTAAAAGTATTTTTGCTTGCATTTAATCTACTAATAGAAAGTAGATATCTCCTAGGAATATTTGGATGCAGTGGAATTTATGTAATTGTGCTTTACGTGTTGTTGGAATCGGCATGTGATCAGACACGAAAGTTACTTCTTGCATTATCATCCCACCATCTGCTGCAGGTAGGTCTTGAAGGGCATCTGTAGAGGGGAGGACACTCCAGGCATTGCTAGGATTTCAGGTCTGTGTCCCTATGGCTTCTCCTCTTCTCTTGCTGGGCTGGAGAATATGAATTCCAGAGGTCCAGTTTCTTCTTCATTTCACAACCCATATGAGAAACAGACTTAAGTGACTTGTCATGACACCTTTTCCCTTGATTGCATCTTTTTTCTCTGCTTGGTCTTCCAAAGATGGGGGTTTCTGCCCCAAGTCAGTTCTATTTATAGTACCTTTACAAAAGCTCTTTCCCCAGCACAGAATCCTCATTGTTGGTTCCTGAGTATTCCATGTTGTTCTTGGAGGGTGGCACGGGGGAGCCTTGAGATACCTTTGGAGCCAAGAGTTTTCAAGATGTCTTCCATGAAGTATCACATGAATTGCTGTGTGGGAAGGATGCTGAAAAGACTGAGCAGGTGGCCTTCTGTATGCGACCGGCTTCAGCTGGAGTGACTCTGTATTTATCTGTTATATTTGTACAGTTCTGCATTTGATTTCATTAGGGGAATAACTGGCTGCTTTTTAAAAGTTTGAAGTTTATAGCCTTAGACATTAGTAAATGCCCTCTGACAAGAACATAAGATGTTTTAGAACCAAAAGTTCAGGAATCTAGAGGCAAAATCCAAAGCATTTTAGCTGATGGTGTCTCACCTGTTTTGTTCTCATGCTTTCCGGGATTGGAGATTTTATAATTTCTTGTAGTAATTTCAGTCCTAGGCATTGTCAGTGTGTTCTTGGAATCACAAATGTTTCCTTCAATTTTTCATGTTTTCCTGTTGAAGTTCTCTTAGAGATTTATTCAGCAAAAATTTTAGTACTTACGTTTGCAAGGCACTCTTAGGTGTATAAAACAGAGGTGAATGAAACAGTCCCTAGCTTCAAAAAGTTTATCTTGTTTCTAGAAAAGTGCACAAACAGCTGTAACACAGAGAAGGAAATGGGAGTGCTGTGGGAGCTCAGGGGAGAGACTGCGCCCTTAGCTGGAAGAGGAGAGCAGGGGAAAGATGAGTGGGAGATAGCTCCCTAAGCCTGCATGCCTTCAGAGAGCCCACAGAGAAGGCGGTCATGGAAGTGTGGGCTTGGGGAAGATGTTTGAGATGAGCCATACCTCAGATATGGTGGGAATAACCAGCATTCAGTGGAAGCGAGACATTAGTGCTGGGGAAGGTGAGGACTTTAGGACTGTGTGTGTGTCTGTCTGTCTGTCTGGTAATTTTGTCTTTTATTCAGCACATATTTATTGAACACCTACCACATGTCATTTATTGTGCTAGACACTGAGGATATAGTGGTGTCTTTGTACTGTACACACGGGCATCATCATGGATGTCATCTCTGCTCTCATGGAGCTTGGTGTGGTGGAGAGGAATGGTGCTGGGCATGTAGTTACACTGACCAGATAGGGACTTTTGTGAGGCTCTGTACCTGTTTCCTTTACTGGTGTATATATAGCTTTTGTTTAGTGCGTGGCCCATGGTGCACATACAGAGTATATCTGTAGAATCTAGAGAATGAGTCAAAAAAATGCAATGGATGTTACCAAAAAAGAAACACGGGTTGCTATAGAAACATAAATGAGGCTGAAGGGAGAGCAATCAGAAGTCATTAAAATATAATAGTCTGAGTGGTACACTTTGGACTTGGGTAGTTGTAGTGGAATGGACTGCAGTGAACAAATCTGAACACTTTAGAGGAAGTACAGTTGATAGGATTAATTGGATGAAAGGGTTAAGGGAGAGGGAGGATCAGGATTCATTCTCTGGTTTCTGGCTTTATCGTATGGATGAGTGGCTCAGTTTGCTACCAGGAGTTTTTGGAAAAGGAGCCATCTGGGGGAATTGGGTTGAGAGATGAGTCCATTTTAGGATTTGATGAGTGTGTGATGCCTTAGGACATTCAGGGTATATTTGAAGGATAATGAAGTGGATACAGTTACTAAAGGATAAGTTGTAAAGAGGCTAAGGGCAGATTCTCCAGGAACATGTCCATTTAAAGAGTGGAATGAGGCACAGGAACCAAAAAGGGAGCAGGTGGGGTATTTTTGAAACAAATACCATTTCTAGCCAGGTGTGGTGGCGCGTACCTGTAGTTCCAGCTACTTGGAAGGCTGAAGTGGAAGAATTGCCAGAGCCCAGCAGGTTGACTATGGGGTGGCTGTGAATGTGCCACTGCACTCCAGCCTGGGTGACAGAGTGAGACTCCAACTCAGAAAAATTAAAAAAAAAAAATGCCATTTCTACAAATGTAGGACGAGAGCTATGTAAGACTCAAGTGGCTGGGTTCGGCGGCTCAGCCTGTAATCCCACACCTTGGGAGGCTGAGGTGAGTGGATTGCCTGAGCTCGTAGGTTCAAGACCCGCCTGGGGCAACTTGGTGAGACCTCATCTCTACAATAAGTCAAAAAACTAGCCAGATGTGGTAGTGCGTGCCTATAGTTCCAGCTACTTGCAAGGCTGAGGCGGAAGGATCACTGGAGCCCAGCAGGTCGAAGCTGCGGTGGCCGGGAGCAGCCACTGCACTCCAGTCTGGGTGACAGAGTGAGACTCCAACTCAAAAAAAAAAAGACTCAAGTGGCAGTCTGTTTATTTATAGTACTATTTGAATATCTCATTGAAGCAAGAAACAAAAACACTGGACAGTCTCTTACAGTTTGGTCTGATGCTGTGACAATTAAGATAATTTATGAAGTGTTAGGGAGCAATTTTTTTTTAAAGCTGTAGGACTTTAAAAACAATTGTGGTGTCTTAACCGTGGGAATTTTGTCCTATACTTCTGGCCTTATGTCACAGCTTACTAACTAGGGCAAGAGATTGTCAAACTATAATCAGGCGAGAGGATGTAAACTGTAAATTTTGCAGCTTGCAAGTAGAAGTTAGGGCAGCTCCACATGTCAGCTATAATAAATTATATAGAACTAAACTATTAGTAACTTACCAACTTATTGCTCTCTTGAGAATCATTTTAATGTGTATTTGTGAAAACTGAATGATTTACTGGCAACAGATACAGTAGTTATGCAAACTTGATGTGGCATTGCTTTGTTTGTTGTTTATTTAATTTAGAGTCATGGGACTTGTGAGGATTTGCTATATAAATCGCAAGCAGCTGAGGTTTGGGTTTCTAGCAAGCTCTCTCTCCCCCAGTAGTGGACATGGTACCCCGTGGATAGTTGTGTGCCCCTTATTCTGCTTCTTTCCCTACTTCTTTCTTTTTTTTTTATTTATAGTTTAATGTATTTTAATAGCAAACTTACAAGAACAGCACAGAAGACAGACAACATTAAAAACATGTACTTGCATGTAGGACAGCTCGGTTAGAAAAGTATAGTGAATGGATGGAATCTACCGTATGATAAAAATGCTACAAACGACATTTAATTGCCATCAATGGGAAATTTACTTGTTTTAAAAAAATCCAAATGCTGGCATCGTCCAGGAAAATTTAACAGGTTTATTTATAATTATTATAAAGTCGAACCGCTGAAACTTGTTTACTGAAACATTCTGACTTGCATTAATGCTTTACATCCCCGGTTTTATATTAAAAATTCACACACAAATGAAAATGGAAAAACTGCCAATACCTGATTTCTGTCCCCTATTTTTCCACTTGCAGTCATATACTTAGATACCTTTTGACCACATGGGAAAAAAAAAAAATCTAACGTTCAGAACTACCAATAACAGAAGAAGAGAATTTTTTTTTTTTTGAGAATGAAATGTTTCCCATCATAGTGGATTTAAGCACGCTCTCCACGTATGTGGCATGCTAGCTGAATGTCTTTTGGCATAATTGTTACACTTTTGGCATGGATAGCACACAGGTTGGTGTCTTCAAAAAGGCCAACCAGATAGGCCTCACTTGCGTCCTGCAAAGCACCAATAGCTGTGCTCTGGAAGCGCAGATCTGTTTTGAAGTCCTGAGCAATGTCTCACACCAGACGCTGGAAAGGAAGTTTGCGAATCAGAAGTTAGGTGGACTTCTGATGATGTCTAATTTCATGGAGTGCCACAGTACCAGGCCTGTAACAATGAGGTTTCTTCACCCCTCCAGTAGAGGGCGCACTCTTGCGAGCTGCTTTTGTAGCCAGTTGCTTCCTGGGTGCTTTACCACACCGGTCGATTTGAGGGCAGTCTGCTTTGTACAAGCCATGGTATAGAGACCTCCTTGCTTAACCCACTTCTCCTTCGGCGGGAGCTCGGCGAGCTAGAGGCGGCACTGGCGTTGGAGAGTGACAGCGGCGCGGCGGCGGCTGCGAGCACAATTCCACTTCTTTCTTTAGCAGTGCCCAGCGTTTGTTGTTCCCACCTTTGTGCTTGTGTGCTAAATGGTTAGGGCCCTCTCATGTGAGAACATGGTGTTCAGTTTTTTGTTGTTGCAGAGGACATGATTTTGTTGTTTTTTGTGGCTGTGTAGTATTCCATTGTGTATATGTAGTACCACATTTTTTTAATCCAGTTCACTTTCAGTGGGCATCTAGGTTGGTTGAGTTTTTTATTGTGTATAGTGCTGCAATGAACATATGTGTGCAGATGTCTTTTGGTAGAGTGATTTATGTTCCTCTGGGCATATTTCCAGAAGTGGGATTGCTGGATCATATGGTAGCTCAATTTTTAGTTCTTTGAGAAAATGCCACACTGCTTTCCCCAAAGAATGAACTAACTTATATTCCTACCAGCAGTGTAGAAGTGCTCCTTTTTCTCTGCAGTCTCACCAACACCTGTTGTTTTTTGGCTTTTAAATGATAGCCATTGTTACTGGTGTGAGGTGGTATCTCATTGTCGTTTTGATGTGCATTTCTCTAATGATTAGTAAGGCTGAGCATTTTTTCATTTGTTTGTTGGCTGCTTGAATGTCTTCCTTTGAAAATTGTCTGTTCATGTCCTTTGCCCACTTTTTAATAGGGTTGTTTGTCCTGTAAATTCACTTGAGTTCCTTGTAGATCCTGGATGTTGGGTTTCTGTTGGATGCATAACTTGCAAATATTTTTTGGAACTGCTTTATTTCAAACCAGGAACTGAGGAGTATTTAGAGATGTGAGCTGTCACCTGAGACGTTTTCATTAAGATTTTCTCCCCTTAGCTGGGCTGGGTGGCTCAGCCTGTAATCCCGCGCCTTGGGAGGCTAAGGTGAGTGGATTGCCTGAGCCTGTGGGTTCGAGACCCACCTGGGTAACTTGGTGAGACCTCTTCTCTACAATAAATCAAAACATTAGCTGGGTGTGGTAGCGCGCACCTATAGTTCCAGCTACTTGGAAGGTTGAGGTGGAAGAATCTCCGGAGCCCAGCAGGTCGAGGCTGCGGTGGCCAGGAGCAGCCACTGCACTCCAGTCTGGGCGACAGAGTGAGACTCCAACTCAAAAAAAAGATTTTCTCCCCTTACACACAGCTAATACTGCTCTTCTTTCATCCCCATCCATTGGTTTCTGGGCATTTACTTGGCAAAATACAATGAACAGGCTCTATTCATTCTCTCTTTTCAGCAACATAGAAATACTGCTATTCTTTCTGTTGAGCCTGTCCTGATAGGGTATAGCAACCTGCTGATGAAAGGCAGAAAAATTATAAAAGCCCTTTGTACAATGTTTCAGAGAAGATTAGGAAGGATTTAGTATCATTAAGTGTGGTATTTGGATGCTGTGCTTTTGCCAAAATGGCAGTTGGTTTAACCAATCCTAATATTTTAATCTAAAATTGCACAGTAATTCAATCTTGCTAAACACTTGTATAGAGATGAGATAATTTTCTATCGATCCTTTTAATTTTTAAGAGCAATAAGTTTAATTTTATAGTTGCAGTAATAAAATAAATACTACAAGTGTATTACAAATGTCCTTTTATTTGTGTATAGTGGTTGTTTTGATTTTTTCCATGCATCAGTACTGAACTCGTTCCTTTGAGTTTGAAGTCATTTAGTCATTTAGTAGTACAATGAATTTTTACAGTAGCTTCAGATTTTGGTTTATGATCCACTTAAAAATACTCATTAGAAAATATTTGATTATTTTCTTAGAAGCATAAAAATCAATACCTTGTATATATTGTGACCACAGTGTGTGTTTGTGATGAATTAAAAGAATGGATGAAAAATTTAAAAAGTATTAGGCTTTTGACTGTTTGCCATAATCTCATGTATAGAGTGGATACAAAATACTTAGAATTTCTTTGTTTTAGTTGGAAGTTTGGGGAGCATGTATCAGGCATTGAACCTTGAAGGTTTAAGTTAGTAATTAACTTTTTTTCTATTAAACATTTCAGTTAGCTAGGCCTACTCGGCAAATCCTTTGTTGTATTTTACTTAAAATATATATTCTATTTAGATACATAGTTAGAGTGCTGCTTTTCTTTTCAGTTACTGTTTAATCGGAAAATTTAATCATCTCAATTCAAATAAAAATCTTTAACATATGGCACAGATGCTGTGGGTGTTGTGGAATCTATAAGAAGAATCAATGCTGTTGTACATATTAAATGTATTTCTTCTAAAAATAATTTTGGAAGTTACAAACACTCCTACAGATTTAACACTTTCGTTGCTCTGTGACTGAGGAAATAAAAATTTGTTAAAATTTAAGTAGTTGGGGGAATTTTAAAACTGTTTTGAATTTTGTCTGAAATAACTCATATCCTACTTGTAATATGTTCAGGGGTCTTTTCATTAAAATAACCCAAACAGCCTAGTTAACTGAGAAAGATCCTAGTCACGCCTGTGATAGATTATTTATGCTCATAATGGTGACAGAATAATCTATTTTAGACTTAAGGGTTTATTTGCCTTAAGGGTTTATTTAGTACCTTAGTTTATTTAAGTCAACACTGTATTTATCAGTGATGCTTTTTTTCTTAGAACTTAGCTAAAACACTGCAGAAAACCTTACCCCTGTCTTTTTTTCATATTCTGGTTTTCATGATGGGTGATAGAGTAGCAGCAGGATTTTAAATTGTGACCTTAGTATTACTAATGCATATTAAGGTCACAATGTTCATTCAGAAGAAATAATTGATTTTTTAAAACGGCCTTATTGAGATATAATTTACATCCTATAAAATTTACTGTTTTACATGTATGGAGAGACTCGATTTTTATGTTAAACAAAAATTCTGAGAAATCATCTGGACAGTTATTTATAAATGTGAATTTTCAGATGTCCCATTTATCCCCCTCATGACTATTTGGTAGATATTAGGAGACTTGCTAAAATTAAAGATTCTGAAATCCCAGTTCTTTTTAACCTCTTAAGTTTAGAAACCTGAAAGCATCTAGTATCAGATTATGTAATTACAAGTATTTTAATATTGGAGGGGAGATTAAATGGACTTTTCTTCTGCCTGCTCAAGTTACAGTAAAGCAGAGGATTCCCATTTTGTCTTTACAAAATAAAAATGGGCCTTCACTTCAAAGCTAGAGAGGATTTGCTGCTAGAATTTTGTGAAAGTTTACATAGAAATGCTTCCTTTAATTTCTTTGTCAGTTTTCAGACACCTGTGTCAGAGTATTTTGTTATTGTGAGCTGACACTACAATGCATGGTGCACTGTGGGTGGGAAGGCTTTAAGACATTCTAGACCACAGACAGCAATGGCCATTTGGAGTTTGTAAAGTAGAGGAATTCTCTCCCTCTTCCCAAGAGCTGTGCCTAGCAAGGATGGTGAAGTGCCCCCTGCAGCCCTTGCTTGTGGTCTGGTCTGCTGGGCATTTACCCCAGCTTCTCCTGGAGGCGCTCTTCCTGTTCTTCTTTCATACATGTTCTCATATTCTTCGGACCGTTTTTAGCTCAGAGTAATCTATAATAGGAAAATAAGATAATTTCTAGAAGTGGTAAGTTATGTAATATTACAGATTATGAGATATGGTGTGACTTCTCCATTCTGTATCATCTGACTTAATTTTATTTCCTAATGAGATAAAATGTTAAAATTTAAGTAGTTGGTGAATTTTGAAGCTGTTTTGAATTTTGTCTGGGGAGCAGTGGTAATGTATAATTTTTTTGGCAGCTGCAAAATAGTTTGACTATATTGCTATAGTCTCCAAAGTGTACAATTGAGGTTTTTATCATTATTATTGTTTATTTATTTATTATTGTTTTTAAGTGCCATCTCAGGAAGACAGAATTAGTATGTAAAGTGTTAAGAATGCAGGCTCTTAACTGGATTCATGTTTCTGGTTATATGATCTTAGACAAATTACTTTTCTCTTTCTGATTCCCTGTTGGTAAAGTGTAAATGTCAGTACTTGCCTTATAGGGTAATTCTAAGGATTAAATAAGATACAATCTAGAATATAGCGGACATTCAAACATGTACTGAATGCATTCTGAAACAATCAATCTGGCAGATGAGGAATAGATAAGAGCAGGCAATTCCTGAGATAGATTAGGCTTTGTTGCCATTTGGTTAGGTCTCTGGTTTCCTCTGTATTTTGCACTTTATCATGAAACCAGGTTGTGTGCCTCTGTGGAACACTTACATTTAGTATTTGATGTATTCGTTTGCCAGGGCTGCTGTAACAAAGTACCACAACTGGGCTGTTTAAACAACAGAAATTTACTGTCTCAGTATTCTGGAGAGTAGAAGTCTGAAATCAAGGTGTTGGCAGGGTTGGTTCTTTGTGAGTGCTGTGGGGGAGGGATCTGTTCTTGGCCTCTCCCTGGCTTGTAGATGACCATCTACCTGGAGTTCTCCTTGTGTGTGTCTGTCTCTAAATTTCTCCTTTTTGTAAGGATACCAGTCATATTGGACTAAGGCCTACCCTAATGACTACATCCTAACTTGATAACCTTTACAGAGACCCTATCTTCAAACATGGGTCACTCTCTGAGGCACTGGGAGTGAGATCTTCAACATACAAATTTTGTCGAGATACAATTCAAAGTATAATGAGGTATTTGAGACATGAAAATGAAACAGATTTTTACTTATAACATTTCCATTTTTAAAATTGCGCTTATTTATTAAACTTTGATGTAAACTGATGGTATAGTCACTTTTTCTTTAATAAGACCAAACATTTGCCTAGACTTAAGTAAAGTATAGGCAGCACTTGAAAAACAATGGTAGAATTGAACAAAAATTCCTTATTTCTTTGTCTCAGTTACTTTGTATGTTATTTTTGGGATGGGGAAGAAATGTTTGTGTTTGAGTGACTGAAATGTCAAGGAGTGAGTTAAATTCTCTGGGTGCTGACTTAAAGTTTTTTGGCATTTTAATTGATTTCAGGAATGGTATATATTAAGTATAGAATGTACTGGTCTATAAGTTATGTGAAATCTTACATGTATTAATTTCTAGGGCTGCTGTAACAAGATGCCACAAACGGGGTAGTTTTAAGACAATAGAGTATTTTTCTCTCTCAGTTCTGGAGTCTAGAAATTTGAAATCAAGGTTTGGGGAGGACCAGTATCCTCCTGAAGGGTCTAGGGAAGAACTCTTTCTGCCTCTTCTAGCTTCTGGTGTTTGCTGCAGTCCTTGTAGGTCCTTGGTTTGTGGAACTCCACAATAATTCCAGGCTTTTCCTCCATCTTCATGTGACCTTCTTTCTTGGGTGTCTCCATATCTTTTTTTCCTTGTAAGGATACCAGTCCTTGGATTTAGGGCCTACCCTAATCCAGTATGACCTCATCTTAACTTGATTACATCTGCAGAGAACCCCATTTCCAAATAGAGTCAGAATGACAGGTGCAGGTTGAGTACTGTATCTCTAATCAGAAAATCTGAAATTTGAAATGCTCCTAATTCAAAACTTTTTGAGCTCCTTTGTGAGTGTTCGAAGGAGATGCTCACTGAAACAATTCAAATTTCAGATTTTTTTAATTAGGGATGCTCAACTGGCATATATTCTGTAACTTTTCAAAAAAAAAAATTCAAAGTCTGAAATACTTCTTGTCCCGATTGTTTCTGGTAAGGTATACTCAGCCTGTCCGGGGGTTAGGACTTTAGCATATCTTTTTGGAGAACATGATTCAACCTCCTTGTCTCTTGCTTTTAAAATCAGCTTTAATTTAATTTCTCTCTTTAATCCTCCAGTTATTTCTTACTAGCAAATGGACAACCCACTTATCACAAATTAATGTACTTGAACCTGACAGCATAGAATGTTTCATTTTTTGATTCTGTCCTGCTTCAGCAATTTGTTGGAGATTCTTAAGTTCTTTTTGTTTCTTGTTTTCTTCACCAACTCAGTGTTGTGGTTGTGTTTGAAATTGTTGAGTATTTTATTTTATAACATATAATAGGTTTCACCTCCAGAAGCTTTTTGTAATTGAAAGGCATATTGGCATACTACCGAATGCATATTATCTATACCACTTTTTATTAAGACAGTGGTACTTTACCTATTTAGAATGGTAACAGTAAACGCATTGGAATGAAAAAGTTTGGGACTTGACTTCATAGCTGTGAATATTCACAGGTTGTACTGTGAAAATGCTATGTTTTATTGGGAAGTTCAGCTGAAAAGGTCGAGGTTGTACAAGTCCAGCCTATCAATGAAGTATAAATAAAGTGGGAAGATCTTGATTTTAGCAAAGTGTGACTAACTTCACTATTTACAATGTGCGTGTGTATGTGCGTGCATGTGCATAAAGCTAAAGTAAGCTATTAATCATGAATGCTTTTCTAAAGATAAGTGATTTGGGTTTTTGTGAGTATGCTTTGATGGAGCCATCTTATAAATTGTCTAACTGTGGATACTATATTATCTTTTCTATTTTATTCTCAAAATATGTGTGACATTATAAAATGTTTTGTACTCATTTCTTCTAAAGTGTTTATTTTGCCCTGTATAAATTTTCCCTCCTTTACAAAGCATTTGGGAAAATGTCAGGACTTTTTTTTTTATTCTTTTTACTTTGACAAATTGGAAATACCACATTCAGATGACTTCTCAGGAAGAATACAAAGCTGTTATTCTGAATTTAGGTTTGAACTTTAAACATCCTTCTGGTTTTATTATGAAATGTTTTGCTTACCAAGAAGTTCAGTAGACTTTCTTGTCACCTGCATGGCAAGTTAATTCAGAAGGAAAGTGTCAAAGCATAGAAATGAGAAAAATTGGGAACCAGTATTTGCTAACTGAATCACAACCCTATAGTTAGCCTTCTTTGTCTGTTTGCACTGCAAAGAGCTGCTTCTTATTAACACATCAGTTATTTCAACTTTTTTTTTGAGTCAGGGTCTCACTCTGTTATCCAGGTTGGCATGCAGTGGCACGATCACAGCTTACTGCAGCCTTGACCTCCTGGGCTCAGGTGATCCTTCCACCTCAGTCTCCCGAGTAGCTGGAAGTACAGGCATGTGCCACTATGCCCAGCTAATTTTGGGGGATTTTTTGTAGAGATGAAGTCTCTCTATGTTGCCTAGGCTGGTCCTGAACTTCTGGGCTCAAGCAGTCTTCCTCCCTCGGCCTCTCAAAATGCTGGGATTTCAATTGTGTGCCACTGTGCCTGGCCTTTCAGCTTTCCTTAGGAAGCAGTGCCCTTTGGCTTACAAAGAAGTGGTAACACTAGTAAGTGAAAATGAAATGAAATAGATTTTGAAATTGGTATTGGTAGATTTAGTTTCTTCTTTCTTTAAGTAATAAACATTTCAAAGCACAATGATTAGAATTTTTTATATTTAACTTGTGTTCTAAGTCCTTGATACTGTAATTGGTGTATCTTGCTAAGAGTTGCTGTTCATATATCTCTTCTTAGGTCATAGGAAGAATACTATTAGATTGTTTCTCCTGGGAACTGAGGACCAGTGTAGAAATTATTTATTGGCCAAGTGTGACTGTTAGCCTTTTATACCACGGGAGTTATTTCCATATACTTCCCTCAGTAACTTTGTGTATCCAGAAATAACAGTAAATATCTAGCTAAACTAATGAAAGCAATATTAGTCGAATCTGAAAATCTGGTTATATTTTTAAAATCTTACTCTTTAGCTGTATTAGGTACATTACATGCCTTTAGGTACAGTTGCCTTATAAGAGATTTTAACAGAAAGCGCTGTGCTTCGTACCTTACCTTGTCGTTGTTTCTCCATTTTCCTGTATAGCTGTTAATATGATTGTCTTAAATTTTTCCACCAAGTAATTTTTTTAATCCTTTGACAGTCACCAGCCTAATCTCATAATTATTGTTTTCATCATTCTACTGCCCTACTCAAACATTTTGAATTGTTCACATTGCTTACAAAATTAAGTCCAAACTTACCATCCATGTATCAGTACAAGATCATCTAAAATTTTGAGGCGAGAGAAGCATATATTAGTGTAGACATTTATATAGCTACTGCTAATTTATTTTACTGGTTGTTTCTTTTCCTATGCCTCAAAGCTAAATTTGCAGTTAGGCTAGTCTAGTCATTTTGTTACTCCAAAACATCCTTTCTTCTGTTCGTCAAAGACTGCCTCAAAGCTCAGATCTCTTGGGCCAGGCTTACACCTATAATCCTAGCACTTTGGGAGCCCAAGGTGGGAGAATTGCTTGAGACCAGGAGTTCGAGTCCAGCCTAGGCAGCACAGTGAGCTCTTGTCTCTGCGAAAAACAAAACAAAACAAAATTAGCCAGGTGTGGTAGCATGTTCCTGTAGTCCCAGCTGCTCAGGAGGTTGAGGCTGCCAAAATTATGCCACTGCACTCTAGCCTGGGCAACAGAGTGAGACCGTGTCTGAGGGAAAAAAAAATCCTCAGATCTCCCAAAATGAGAAATTTTTCCTAATCAATCCAATTCAGAAAAATCTTTTCTTCTTCTGACCTCTAAAAAAATCTGTTCTACTCATCTTGTTTTCACACTTGACTGAGCTCAGTTTTTACATCTTCTAAGGAGGTTTTGTAGACTTTTTTATTTAATTTCTCATTTCTCTTATATTTTATTAATACTGTTTATGGGTGAATCTTTCTTCTACCCTCTCAAACATACAAGTTCATGTTAAATAATATTTTTATTGCTTTTTAAAATCTTCCATAGTACCTTATACTACTTCCACAGTGCCTTAATACTACTACTAATTATTGATACATAATTCGTATGTATTAATGCTTGTTTGTTCTTGAGTTGGAATGTCATGTGCTTTTAGAATTAGAATGAATTTTAGAGAGATTATTTCATTGGACTTCTAGTCTCAGACTCACAGATGCAATGCGTCAGTCACAAAGTTTCAGAAGGTGTTACGTTGACTTCAGAAGGAATCTACTTGTATCCAAGTTCTGTCCTTTGAGAACATCACAGACTCTCTTTTTCTCAAGATTGTTAATTATTTGAGTAATACCTGATATTTTGACATTTACTATGCTAAGCATTTTTTAAACTAAAAGAATGATTTTTGTTATGCATTATAAATTGCATTTGGTAACCTTCAAATATACCACAGTCAGTCTGCAGTTAGTCAAATCCAACAGCATTTCATTTTTGTAAAATCCATGAGGTATGTATGGCAAAGCTCCCTTCATTTAACAGCAGGATACCTACTTAATTAAGTCTTTCAGGCAGGTAGTGCTTTGCACTCCATTTCTGACCAGAAATACATGGTTACAAGCATCCAGAGAATTATATAAGAATGATTATAAAGAGATTCTTTTGAACTTTAAATATGAAAATACCAAACATAAAAGTGATTCAAATATACTGGCTCATTCAAAAATCTGAATGGGAAAGTTCTCGAGAAGAAGTAATTTGTTTTCTGTGGTGGAAGGGAAGTAATTAAAAAAAGAAGTCCCCTCTTGAAAATGTGATAAAATTTTTTTTTTTTTTTTTTTTTTTTGAGTTGGAGTCTCACTCTGTCGTCCAGACTGGAGCACAGTGGCCACTCCCAGCCAACGCAGCCTCGACCTGCTGGGCTCCGGCGATCCTTCCGCCTCAGCCTTCCAAGTAATTAATTTACTTTTAATGTTGTTATACTATGAATTTTTCTGTGAATGTAGTTTTTTCTTATATTTCCACCACATTTTCTTTA
>CAUYQG010287495.1:0-50246 GCA_963574415.1 Tarsius wallacei | reverse complement strand
GGCCATCTTTTTCCTACTTTAGCAACAGAATCCTGACTGCAATAGTCCTGTAATAGACCTACAAAAATATCTAGATAATATTTTCTAGGTGAAATTTTTACAAATATTATTTGAAAACCATACATTTTATTCTATGAAATGACAAATCTACTGTTGACTATTCAGTTAAACATAGTTGCAAACTTTCTTTTTTATTTGCCAAGAGTAACTTTTCTCTCTTATGCTACTTTTTTTCCTTTTTCCCTTTCTCTCTCTCTCTCTCCCTCCCTCCCTCCCTTCCTTCCTTTCTTTTTTCTGGTAAGAATACCTAAAATCTATCCTCCCAGCACATTTTCAGTATAAAATACAATATTGTTACCTAGGGTCCTCATGTTGTATATTAGATATCTAAACTTATTCACCCTACATAATGTTAGTTCTGTAGCCTTTGTCTTACATATCTCCATTTTCATCATTTTCCCCACCCCACTCCATGCCTGACAATAACTATTCTACTTTCTATTCCTATGTATTTAATTTTAATTTTAATTTTTTAAGTTCTACATATAAGTGAGATTGTGACACATTTTTCTTTCTGTGTCTGACTTATTTCACTTAGTGTAACTCCTCTTGGGTTTTCTAGATTATGTTTGACAGTTGAAGTAAAAAATTATTATTATTATTATTATTTTGAGTTGGAGTCTCACTCTGTCACCCAGACTGGAGTGCAGTGCCCGCTCCTGGTCACAGCAGCCTCGACCTGCTGGGCTCCAGCGATCCTCCTGCCTCAGCCTTGCAAGTAGCTGGAACTACAGGTGCGCGCTACCACGCCCGGCTAATTTTTTGATTTATTGTAGAGATGAGGTCTTGCCTAGTTGCCCAAGTGGGTCTCAAACCCGCGGGCTCAGGCAATCCACTCACCTCAGCCTCCCAAGGTGCGGGATTACAGGCTGAGCCACCGAGCCCAGCGTAAAAAATTATTATACCATCTTAAGTGGTCATAAATGTGTGTGGAGAAATAGTTAACAATTATATGCAAAGGAGGGTAAAGGTAGGTAAGCTTTCTATACTGTAGAATGCAAAAAATTAAACAATGATAAATTATGTATATATTATTTAATACTGAAAAAAGCAAAAAAATGACTATGCAAAAACATACATGCAAAAACACTGAAGAAATTAAGATGGTATCCTGAAAAGTGTTCAAATAATCCATAAAAATCTAAGGAAATAGAAAGAGAGGCAACACAGTAATCATTAAATACTAAAAAGGCAACTCTAAGTCCTAATATATTAATAGTTAAATTGAATATACATGGTCTAAATATATCAATTGAAAGAGATAACCAGAGTGAATTAAAGTTACATGACCTGCTGGAGTCCAGCTCCGGGAGAGAGAGAAAGAAAGGTATGTGAGATGTTAAATACGTTAATTTATTGGACTATAGTAATCATTTCACCATGTATATGTATAATAAAACATAATGTTTTATACTTTAGATCTATAAAATGAATGAAAGCATGTATAAAATAGAAAATTATGTCTATTGAAAAATTGACATTGTTAAGACTTGTTTAAAGCTATATCTACCTCTTTTTTCCCATTTTAAATAATCAGAAGGAAATAATTATGCTCATTTTCTCCAAGAAATATGATTAGATTATATGTGTAGATGTACTAAAGGAGTAAAAATGTGCCAAAAATTTCCCTTGTATATATTTTAATTTTGTTACTTACAGTAGAAAACTTTACAGTGTTAATAGTCTATAATAAAGAGACTATCAATATTATTTACAGTATATATTTGACTCTAAAATTACCACCAGAATAATTTAAAAAATTAAAGTTTCATTTTTGCAAATTTAATTTCAGTCTAATTATTTTTATTAATTGAGCTGCTTTGTAAAAAAATATTAAAATATTAACTCAGAGAAAAAGAAGTAAAAGCACAATCCATCTTTTGAATTTTTCAAAATGTCATGTAAACAAAAGGAAGTTTGTATTAAGATAAAGGGTTAAACTGAAAAATTGTTATAGTTTCTGAATCAGGATATGTTTTTCATAATTCTTTTTGTGATTCTAAAAATATAATGGTTTATATCATTCAGAAGAGGTCCATGTTATTTGTTTATAACTTTTAAAAATTGTCATAAATGTAAATGCTAAACATTGTAGCATAAATATTTAAATTAAAGTAGCAAACTTAACTTTTCTGGAATTAAGTCAGAAGAAAACTGAGTATGTATGTATGTATGTCCTGTAATGTCTGTTTTAATGTTATATACTCTAACATTCAAGAATTGTGTATTTTTGGGTCAGACATCACAATATTATTTCTAGTCTAATAACAAATTATATTTTAAATGGTATATTTTAAATAATCTCTAATTAAAATCTTTTATTTCACATTAACCCTTTACATTTATGCTGAAATTTTATGTAACTTTTTAGTATCAAATAATGTTTTGATAATAAGTCAGAAATCTATTATTCCATGACTACCTATTTTAATGATAATAAAGGAGTGTCTAAGAAATACAGGTTTTATATCAAAAAGGTTGACCTTGAGTACCATGTCAACTATTAATTTTTTCAAGAATAAATTAGAATAAAGGTAACATTTTATAGATTAGCTATACAATCCATTTTATTATCTAAACAAAAATAGAGATAGTACTATTTTCTGCATATTCATTTTCATTGTCAAATTGATTTTAAATCTCAAATTTAATCTAACTATCTCTGTCTCATAGAAGTACATTTTCGAAGGACTATGTAGAGTTAATTAATGTAAATGTTTTTGTTTCCCTTCTGATTTCTTGCTTGCTTTCTTCTATTAATTGAGCATTGATTTATTTTTTTATTTTTATTTTTACTTTTTTTTGAGTTGGAGTCTCACTCTGTCGCCCAGACTGGAGTGCAGTGGCCGCTCCCGGCCATTGCAGCCTCGACCTGCTGGGCTCTGGCGATCCTTCCGCCTCAGCCTTCCAAGTAGCTGGAACTACAGGCGCGCGCTACCACGCCCAGATAAATTTTTTTTAATTTATTGTAGAGATGAGGTCTCGCCAAGTTGCCCAGGCGGGTCTCGAACCTGCGACCTCAGGCAATCCACTCACCTCAGCCTCCCAAAGGCGTGGGATTACAGCTTGAGCCACCGAGCCCAGCTGAGCATTGATTTATTAAGGGTCCCACAATGTACATAACATAATATATTTACTTTGAGCAATAAAAAAGAAGTTGAGATGTCTAAAGATATAGTCCTGAGATTTCATAGGGCAAAACATTTACATTTATAAAAAGTATTCGAAGTTCATGATCTACCCTAACTTCAGACCAATGGCAGCATTGAAGAGAACTCTTTGTAGGGAAATACTTTTTATTTGTGGGCTAATTTATCTACCAGAGTAAATAATTAAACATATTTTAAAAATTGATTTAATAATTAAGTACATAATATGAAACCTTCATTGTCTTTATAAAGTCTTGTAAAGCAATGATAGACCATGAAATGTATAGAAATAATTTTTACATAAACTCCTAAAAATATTGTTAGTCAAATGTTTATTTGTGTATGTTTGATTTATGGGTGTGTGTATGTTTCTCCATAGTATCCTAAAACATCTCGAGCATTTGAAATAATGTTACACTGTAATTATTTAATCATTGTTAATTTTCTCCTGTTCTGTCTCACTCAACATGAAAGTAACTATTAATCAAAGAATAATCTAGCATGTATTGGTATTTTGTGATATCACGATTTTATGTTTACTGTTATGTTTCCTCAATTTTTTTTTATTTTGGCACAATTCTTTACTTTCCATTATACCTTTTATGTTGTTGACCCCTTGTCTCTCCACAATTTTGCCTTTTAAAATGTATTTTATTATAATTACATAATATTTAACACATACTTTAAAATATTGTATGAACTCCCTCTATAAATACCCTGAGAGTGACAAAATATGTAAATAAATTGTGCATAATATAGGTATTTATCTAAAGCATAAGGAGACATATACAGATTCTATAACAATCTATTTGTTTTTTTGTTTTTGTGTTTTTAATTTGAATTGAAACCAAAGACCATAATTGTAATCAATCCTTACTGGTGCATATGTGAAACCACCAATTCTGCAAAAGAAAATGTTACTAGACACAAATTTGACTAAGTGAAAGCATCTTGTAAAATACAAATCTCTATAATTTTTTAAGGTTTTTTTTTACATAAATTTAAGCACTATGAGTGCAGTTTTGTCATATGATATATTGTGTAGTGGTGATGTCTGGGCTCTTAGTGTAACCATCACCTGAATAGTGTACATTGCACCAAGTAATTTCTCATCTTTTATCCCCCTCCTACTTTTCTGGGTCTCCTCTGTCTATTATTTCACACTCTTATGTCTATGCGTACACATTTACTTAGCTCCTACTTATAAATGAGAGCACATGGTATTTGACTTTGTCACTAAGTTGTTTCACTTAAGAAAATGGCCTCTAGTTTCATCTTACTTGCTGCGAAAAAAAAATTTGATTATTTTTATAGCCAAGTAGTACTTCTTTATATTCCATTATATACACATATGTGTATCAGTGTGTGTGTGTGTGTGTGTGTGTGTGTGTGTGTGTATTTATATATATATATATAAATACTATAGATGTTCACATATATATCACATTTTTAATCACATTTTCATTAATGGAAATTTAGGTTGACTCCATATATTTGCTCTTGTGAACAGTTATGTGGTAAACATACATGTGCCGTTACCATTTTTATATAGTGATTTATTTTGGTAGATAACAAGTAGTGGGATTGCTGGATAGAGTGGTATTATATTTTTGTAAGACATCACCACACTGTTTTATATAGAAGTTGTAATAATTTACATTTCCATCAAGAGTGGATATGCATTCTCTTTTTCCGCACCCTCACCCCGATGTTATTTTCTGACTTTTTAATAGCAGCCATTCTGACTGGTGTAAGACTGATGCATCATTGTTTTTCAAATTTTCATTTGTCTGATAATTAGTAATGTTGAGAATTTTTAAATTTTTAAAATTTATTTTTATTTTTTTGTAGAGATGGGGTCTTGCCAAGTTGCCCAGGATGGTCTCAAACCTGCAGGCTCAGGCAATCCACTTGACTTGGCCTTCCAAAGTGCTGGGATTACAGGCCGAGCCACTGAGATTTTTTATATGACCCTTGACCTTTTGTTGTCGTCTTTTAAAAAATGGCCATTCATGTTCCTTGCCAATGTTATAAAGGAGTTATTTGTGATTTGTTGTGGTTATTTTTGAATTGAGTTCCTGGTAAATTCTGAATATTAGCTTCCCATGGAATGCATAGTTTGCAAATATTTTCTCCCATTCTGCAGGTTATGTGTTTATTCTGTTGATCATTTCTTTTGATGCTCAGAAGCTTTTTAGTTTAATTAAGTCTCATTTGTCTATTATTGTTGTTTGTGTTTTTAAAATATTAGTTATGAGTTTTTTGCCTAGATCAATGTAGAGAAGAGTTTTCTCTAGATTTGCTTCTAGTTTTTATTTTTTACAAAAGTTTCAGCCTTACATTAGGTTTTTAATCCATCTTTTATTGATTTTTGTGTATGGTAAAAGATAGGGGTCTAGTTTCATTCCTTTGCTTATGGTAATACAATATTATTTATTTAATTTTTCCCCTTTTTTTAGAGTATACCAGGAATATGTCAATGCCTAAGCTACTAGTTAAAGAGCCCAATGCTATGAACTTTCAGATAGACTACATTAAAAAGCAAACATCAACCAGCATTGTCTGAGCAGTTTTTTTAGTCTTGAACCTCTCAACACAAGAGTGTTAACTAAAATAGCCCAAGTACTATATTCTTGTTTTATTTATTTTTTCAAACTGAATTCTTCATAATTCTGATTTATTTGATTGTTGATTAATCTCAATATTCCTTTTCGGGGTTTAACCTATAGAGAAACTTCATGTATATTATTAGCTTCTTATTACTGCTATTTCTGACTTTCTGAGCCCTTATCATAACCCTTAGAACAATGCATGATATAAAGATAAGGTGTCAACTGCAGATAGAAGAGCAGAAACTAAAATGCCAAATGAGAGGGTGATTACATCTCCAAGAGGTAAATTTACCAGCATGTAGGCACTTGCCTTTTCTATTTCAATATTATGATTCTTGTTTCACTCCATTATCTTTGAATGGCACTTTGCAAAAATAAAGAAGAGATACTTTGGGTTGATCTATGAATATATATTATTTTTTCCCTAGAATGATTTTAAAGCAGTACTTTGAAGAAGTTGTAGGCACAGGTGTTTGTATCTTTATCTGAGTCCAAAATACCTACTTTATATGAGGAGTATAGAAATATGTTTAAATTTCCAATTAGTCTGGTCTAATTTTCCCTAATGTCACTTAAAATATGAAAATATTATTTTAATTTCCTCATAGATGACCATGAAACACTGGGATAGTTTAAAAATAAGAATAGCATAATCATTTATTGTATTTTTTCAAATTTTTGAATTATCTTTACAATATTTCAAAAATATTCATTGTTATAATTTTGTGAAAGTCTAGATTAGAATATATACAAGCATAAAAAACCATCTGTTAAATGTAACTGGATAACAACAAAACTGCACAAAGTTATTAATAAATTTTAAGTATTTTAATTAATTTATAAAAAGTTTATCTTATAGATAGATTTTTGAATAAAATATTAAACAATTATTACCTTATTTTATATTTATATATATGGTTAAAAGACTAAGTATTAAAAAAACTCTAATATTAAATTTGTAGTTTTACAAAAAAATTATCATTAAAAAAGGAAACAGTAGGGGATTGTATTTGAGGCTATTTTTGTTGTTTATTATTTTGTGTGTGTGTGTTTGCTTATTTTTCTTTACTTTTAATACTACTTTGAAAATATGACATTTTGCTTAACATTTCCTCCTATGTTATTCCCAAGATGCTTATCCTGAAAATCCTTTGGGGGAAAAAACTTGGTCATCAGACATGCTTGAGAAACAGTACGCCGTCTTTCCCCTTTGAGAACAACAACAAAAAAATAGTACAGTAACTGTCAGGATAATAGAAAATCTCTACCAAAAAATTATTGGCATGCATGCATCCAGCGCTTACTAACATATATTTGATAAAAAATCACTTTTTCTCTGCCACACTATAGCTAACATCCTACAGAACTTGTACGTCATACAAAATATTGAGGTAGATAAAATTTTTTACTAATAAAATGTACAAAATTACCTTTGATAGTATGTTATAATATTGATACTTGATAATAAATGTCCCTCTTTTGTGGTTTAAGAATATGTTTTCTACATTTTGCTAATTATGACTATTCTAGTGATAATTAATTATACCAAACATCAATACAGCTCTTCTTTCCCCTTTTAAAGATGCTATCTTATCAGAAACTCTGTAGATTATGTAACTTAAATATTAGTAGCTTAAATGACTATCTTAAGATTATATAGCTTAGTTATCATAGAAATGCAAAAAATAAATTGCCCAAATTAGGATAGTGTAGAAGGGCATTTAAAATCTTGTTACAAAGTCTTGCAAGCAGTTAACTGTCCCAAATCCTGGGCCTATTTTAAATGAAACCCAAAGAAAATTTGTTTCTAAAACCACACTAGATTATTTCTCCAAATGTGTTTGCCCTAGAAGTACAGAAAAATGGTAATTTATTAGTAATATCTATGCCATATTGTTAAAACATATGTTAGCCTTTAAATGTTCCAGAATTCTGAAATGTTTTATGCTTAGAAACCAACAAAGGAATTATGGTCAAAGGACTCCTGATGCTGAATTTCTACATTGTCAGAAAGTATGAGAGGGGACCCCTATAAAAGCAACATTAATATTTGGAGTGCTGGCCCCTTATAATAATATACTCTGATTTTACTCCTCTGGATCAAACGATCAACCAAAATTTTTATCTGGAAGTTTTGAGAAGGTCACATCATGATGTGTGGAAGAAACATTTTGCCATGATTTTGCCAAATAGGTGACTGGTTTTTCTACCATGATAACCCACCTGCCCACAACTACATTTTTGTAATCCTGTGTTAACAATTTTATATTTTTTCTCTGTGTTTATGTAATGACAAAGACACACACACACACACACACACACACACACACACACACACACACACACAGTTTCTGTAAGTTTACTTTACAACAAGTGGGGGCTTATTTACATTTTCTGAGATTTTTTCTTCATGCAAAAAATCTAGTAAAAATTGTTACAAATTAACTGACATTTTGACAACTTATTCATTATAATGACAACATTTTGTTCCATGTTCTGTATATTTTCTAAATACTTTATTTATTTTGTGTGTGACACTTTTTCTCCTTCTCCTACAAATATTGTTACTAATAATATCCTTGGTTAATTGTCCTGGATTCTTAAAATATTTTATTTCTGAGGGATAGTTTCCAGGAGTGAGATTGCCAGGTCAAACATTATTCATGTGTTTAATTGCAACAGATGCTAACAAATTGGTTTTCATCTCTAACAATTCACATATCTTGTAGCAATTTATGAGAATACTCAGTTTCATTACATCTCTGCCAGTAATACTCTTCAATTTCTCCTAAACCATGTATAAATTCATACCTCATTGTCTCATTAATTTTGTTTCCCTCACTACTGTTGTATTCGAATAGCTTTTAAAATGGTAGCTATTGGGATTTACTTTTTTGGAAAACTCTTCTTTATTACCTTTGTGCTTATTTTATTGAATGCTTTTGTCTTTGTTTTACAATTTATAAGAGCTATTTGTTTATTACAGAAATTTTCAGTATGTTACAAATACTTTTCCCTGTACATTTATTACCTGTCTATTGGATCTGTTAATGTTCGCTTATCCTACAAAAGTTTGTAATAAATGCATAGAGCGATATCTATCTTTTTGTCTCTCTCTTACTCTCTCTCTCTCAATATATAAATTTTTATAGCATCAGTGCTTTTAGACTTTATTATGAACATCTCCTTTACCATTAGATTTTAAAGAAAAATATTAAATTTGCTTGCATTCTTTTAATACCAGATGCAGTTTGACTTTTAATGGAATCTATTTCTATATTCGCCATCTGAATCTAGAAGCTATGACATTATCAAATTAAATCATTAGAGTAACTTTATGGTATTATTGGATAAAGAAAATAAATCATAACTCTACTTTCTCTTAATTGCATTGGAATTGTTGGAACATTATTCTTATCATAAGCTGGAAAAACATTTATTCAGTTAAAAATATTGCACTAAAAATTGAATGAATTGAAATGAAATTTTTAAAAAAGGAGAACAGTCATTTTTACATATTTTCTTCCAATAACATGACTTTTTCCTCTTGATTCGCTAGATATATTTTGGACTTTTAAAATATTTTTAATGACATTCTTTGCTTTTTAATTAAAATTATCCTACATGCTTTATAATTTTAAAAAATTACAATGAATAAAATTAATCAAATTTACATTTGTAAGTGTGGCTAAATGTAGATATATATATTTTAATATTTGTATCAAAGTAACTTGCATAATTATTTCATTAATTTTGGTAACACTTCACAAGAAACTTTTGGATTTTTCAAGTCATATCATCAAATAAATGACCTCCAATATGTTGTTAAATGTTTTATTTTTTCTTATTATATTTGCTAAAATCGAAAGACAATATCAAGTATTAATGCTAAAAAAAGGTAACCTTATTTCATTTCTTATTTTTAATTACAATATTTTAGAGTTTCACTCTTTGAGTAATTATATGCTGTGATTTGTTTTGTTTGGCTTTGGTAAAGATAGTTATACTACCTTGAAGTATTAAAGTATGACCCACTAACTTGCATTCAACAAAATCAAATTTTTGCCAGAAACATTCTAGCAAAATTGATTTTGACAAAATGAACAATAACCCCTCATTGCTAAATTTAATGGTTGCTAGTCATTCTTCCTCTGTACCTATTAAGAATATCTAGAGTAAGAATATTGACATCACCCTCCTCTTTGATACACTTTCATTAGTCAGTTTCTTGAGGAATATACTCTTTCTTCTCAGTCTTTTCTGTTCGATTTATCTTATTCTCCCCAACTTTTTAATGTTGGTGTGACCACGGGCTGAGTTCTGAGTTCTGTTCTTACTACCTTGATGATCACACCCAAGCTTATAATTCTAAACACCATCTATACGCAAAGCATTTCTAAATATATCTCCAGCCCAGATCTTTCTTCTAAACTCTGAAAGTGTGGATCCAGCTGACTACTTGAATCATTATATAGACACCTTACAGATGTCTCCCCCACTGTGGCAGGCTCGCTTACTTGATGCCTGTGCCTGTACTCCATGTTATCCAGGCTTTTGTTTGCTTGAACCTTCAACTCTTAAGATCACCATATTCTAGAACTACTAAGAGGTGACTTTCTTCAAATTTAATTCACGTAGCTACTCTAACATTCTGCTGTTCTGTACTACACATATGTATATTAATAATGCAGTTATGAAATTGACCAGAGGCCTTAATGAGAAATGTACATGCTGATGGAATATCTATTGTGCTAAAAATATTTTCTAAAATGGGCATTATGTTACTTCTTTTAAAATGTAGATTAAAGTCCCTGAAAGCAAATAAATTCATTTCTTAGTAGGAAATAAAAGGTACTCAAATAAAAATACTTGACAATGCATCACTGTAAACAGTTTTCATAACAAAATAATTTAAAAATCAGCATTTTAGTGTGTGCTAGAAATCCAAGAAAGCACAGCATATGTATTTGTGTTTCATAAGAAAGAGTCATAAAAGTTTTACATCATTTTAAAGTATATAACGTTTACAAGAAGGAATAAATTTATTTCTAAGATTAAATATTCTTCCTAAAAGCCCAGAATAAATATAGTCTGAGAATATAAAGCCCAAAGCTTTCAAAAGCAGAGCCTAAATGTCTGACTGAAATAATAGAGAATGGTTCTTGCTTCTTTCTCAAGTTTGTTCACTGTCCCCAATTATGCTCAAGCCATGAATTCACTCATGTCGGCTGCCCTCCCACACATTCTACTCATTATTTTGTGGCCTACTTTTTTCCACTAAAGAGACCTTCTTTGACTCTATTACCTGGAATCCCTACATGCAATTTTGCACTTTATTAGATTTATGAGGCATAATATGTTTTATATTAAATCAATTTTATAACAGGCATATTAGCCTCATCACCTTAAACAAATTGTAACCTTCATGAGGAGAAGAAGTACGTTCTGTTGTTGACCATTTCTTACAGCACCTCACGTTTCTCAGGATTTATAATTGGCTAACATGGGTCACATATAATGGACTGATAATTTTTAAAAATAGAATACTTATTAAAAAAAAGAAACAAGGTGCACATATCATTTAAATTCCATTCATCATTTTAAATCACATGCAGTCTAAAATTTCATGATCCAATTGGTAATCTGCAGGACATGTGAGAGACTCTTCAGTTAGCTGCATCTTTTTCCGGGTATAATATAAGTACAGGGTCTCTTTAAGATACATTTTGAAAATTTTTCTCAATGATGTTAAAATACATCAAAATATTAAGTACATTCTATATTTTCACATGTACATGGAGTTCACTTAAAGCTATAGCTTAAGAAAAAAGAATTTTGCCTTCAAAGAAAAAATGGAAAATTCATTTTAGAGGATGCAAAAAAATACATAATAAATCTCTTTTTAAATGGAAATAGGCAGTGAAGAAAAAAAAGATGGTTGCAAGTAAAAGTCCTCTGCCAATCTAGCGGAAACTCATATTGTATGATTTACTGTTTACAGGATTATTTATATGTATCAAGGTCAATCTCTGAAAAGTATGGGAAGAGATAGAGGAGATTAATTTTTTTAAGGGGTTTTAAGCAGGTTGGGACGAGAAATAATAAAACTTCACTCCCCAAAGCTGGAGTCAATATAGAAAAATGACAAAAAAAAATCCTACAGAATTTAAGCTGAAGAATTTTAAGTAACAGTTCACTGAGTTATAAATTAAACTATTACTGCTCCAAACCTTCAAAGAATTAAGTAGCTAATGCCATACAGATATATATATATATATATCTGTATGGCATTAGCTTCTTAATATGCCTGTTATAAATATATATATCTGTATGGCATTAGCTTCTTAATATGCCTGTTATAAATTGATTATATATATATATACACATATACATATCTGTATAGCATTAGCTTCTTAAATATATATATATATAATGATATAATGGAAGGAAGGGAATGCCAGGTTATAGAGAAATCAAGATAAATAGACTGAGAGAGAGAGAGAGAGAGAGAGAGAGAGAGAGAGAAGTTACAACTGCTTGTTTTTTCTAAATGGATATCTTACCAAAAAAATGTAAGAAATGTCTGATGTTGTGTACATTGGGATATAGTTTATTTCAAGAAATGATGCTATTATCAGCAAAAATCACTTTTGGTTAGTTGTTCTTATGTTGGCCACATTTTTTAATGAAATATATAGTCACCTATGACTTAATAATGATAAAAATGTTTACTAAGTGGTCCTTGGGATGTTTCACATATTTCATCTCACTTAATACTTAAAATAACCCTTTGATTATAATAATAGTATATTACTATATTATTGTTAATATAATAAGTTTCATTTTATAAATAAGGAAATGGAGATATATATATATATATTAAATAATTTGACTAAGTTTTCACCAGATTGACTGATTCTAAGACCTACACTCTTTCATACTGTTAACTATTATGTTATTTTTTTGTATAATGTCTAATACAATAACATATTTAGGAATTAAATTAAATTACTATTTTCTTCTACATATTTTATTGCTGATGATTATGATGATTGCGTGATGATCTAGCTTGAGAGTAAGTCCAAAGTCAATTGCATGTTGGCCACCTATCCAGCCAATAATAATTCATGTGATCTAATCATTCTGTATACAGCAAACTGGATTGATTGCGCAAATAATGAAAATAATTTATAGCCTGTTCCTAGTCTTAGAGTAGACATAGTTTCACAAACTTATGACAATAAAGTTTATAAAGTGTCACCAGATATCTTATATGTCAATTTATTTTTAAATTTAATATTTACTAAGAAGTAGTCATATACAATAATATTTGTTTAAATAATTATGAATAAAAAAACATTTACTGGATGATTAAATTTTACCTATAACAGAATCTATATTAACTATTCAAAGCTGAACTGTAAGTTTATTATTATATCCTGTTAAATCAAATTAAATAACTTAAACTTATGAGTCAAATAGTCTATGCTACTTGGGACTTTACTAACTTCATTCTCAAATGCAATATTGGGCAAATGCTGAGTACTTGCCAAGTTATAGATGAATGCACAGTTCTCTCAAGGCAAGATGGAAGGAAGAAAATGATCTTGCACTTACATAAATTTGAATAAATTAAGAGACGGTATACATCAATAAAAATTGTTCGGTGATTGAGTTTGTAATAACGAAGCTGTTGACTCACAGAAGTGGCATCTGGAAGGTGAAGTTGCCCTTGTTCTGAGCAGATATCGCAAACATGTTGTCTTACTCTTGCTTTTCTGGCACAAGGTTCTATTTCACTATTTCAGGGAATCTAAAATCATACTAGAAACTTCTTTTTTTCTCCCACTTATTATAATGGCTTGAAAAGTAGTTTACATATTCAGCTATAACAAATTTACAACTCATTAGAAATTACTTGTGATATTACTACATAAAAATGCATTAGTATATTAGTAAATATTATTTTTAATCATTCTATTTAACGGTGATGAACATAAAATTTTATTTAAGAAAAACAAATTCCACCGATAAATAATTTTCAAAATAAGAAAGAAGAGTTTTCCATATCTTAGTTGTTACTACAAAAATACTTTGTCATCAACTTTAAATGTATATGCCAAACATAGAAGCATTTGTATTCACCATGCTTATTATTGCCATTACAATTGTGATTTCAGATAGAATCTGATCTGATTAAAATATATTTTCTCTTACAAATTGTTTCTTTGTTTTCATGTATAGAAAATTACTTGGCAATAATTTAGAATTTTTTAAGTTCTTATGGAAAAGTAAATATTTAGTTTGATATTCAGTAATGATTTTTAAAATACACATTGTGGTTTTATCTCTAAAGGAGGTATTTAAAAACTATATCTATTCGCACATAATACAATTTTGATTATACACATTGTTTTGTTTTTAAGATGATATAAGTTGCAATATAGGTTTTGTGTTGTTGAGTTGGTAGACTCCCCTGCTTGTTTTGTGTTCCTGTGCCCAGTCAGAGACAGAATTAATGTGCTCAGTACAATCGTGCTGACCACTGAAAGACAAATGTTGAGAGCACTGAGAGGCCCCAAACTCTTCAGGTCTAAAAGAATTTTCTGACAATGACATTTCAAACCCAGATAACTGAAAGAGAGCAGCATCATTTAAAGCTGCCTCCGAGATCAGTGGAAGTCCATTTTCCCTCTTCCCTCTCTATCTTTCAAGAGCAAGAGATGGAGTCTGTATCTCTGAAGGCTGAGGAAAAAACAAAAACAAAAAACAACAAAAAAACACCAAATAAATGCAACTTTCACTTAGGAAGTCTAAATTACTTACATATAACCTCAGAGTCATTCAGAGTTTCACAATAAAGCCTAGACAGTGCCCTCAGAACACCGACATGGTGGTGCATGAGGAGTGGGCCTCTTCAGGGTTAATTCACCTCTGCCTCTGTTGATATCCCATGGCCTTGAAGTCTCTAGAGTCTTCATGCACCTTTATTTCTTTTCGGTGTGTTTGGATCTCTGCCTGTTTACTACAGCGCTCATACCGCATGAAAAGAAGCAGGCTGGGATGTTTTATCTCTTGTCTGAGCTTGCTTCAATTAAATTAATGGACCCATTCAGCTCACTCTTTCCCCTTTCAGATGCACCCCTGATGAATACATTAAAAAGATCTTAAGTCTCAAGATGGTACATCATGGTATTAGCCAGGCACTCATCTCCCTCTGCCTTCTTTTTCTGTAAATCAAATAATTAATGAGATCTCCACCTCAATAAAGCACTTCATCAATATTTTGTGGTAGAGGGGGAAAAAATGCCCTATTTGCTTATAGTAGAGCTTTTATCTCCATCTGTGTAGGATTTTGTGGGCAAATGTAGTAATATTGAAATGACAAAATATTGACTGATTCTTGCAGTTTGTTCTTCAGAGCCGAGAAGGATTAGTTAAAGGCTGTCTATGCTATTCAGCAGAGAAGCAAGTGGCAAGCTTGTCAATATGCTGTGGATATTGTGTACTCAATATTTAAGCTGTAAACATCAAGTGGAACAAATTAGTTTTGCCAGCGTTTGATGTAACCGAAGAAGGGCATAGGTTTTCTATGGAAAGCACTTTTTTTTTAAGTGAGCAGTTGTCTAGATATTCAGATATATTTAATTAATTACTTTATTTTTATATTTTAGGATATTTTGTCTTTTAACAATGTTTTACCTTAAAGCTTTAATTTAAAAAAATGATACTGGATGTATGAATGACTATTGTAGCTCTACTTTAGCTTGTTCCATAAGAAGGTTGCTTTTTATAGATTGTAGAAACTAGATATTAACTTAGAATAGGAAAAATAAATTCTATGTCTTCTGTACAACGCTTTCCACTTGAGACGGCAGTTATAAAAGTTGTGAACACTTCTCCTTCTTGTTCATTTATACAGATGGAATCCCAATCAAAGAGACACTCCCTGAAGTGTTTAGATTTCCTTTTGGATGAATATCATTTGACTGTGTTTGATATTTCCTATCAATGTCAAATGCTGTAAGAGTCAGATTCTAATAGAAATTGAGTTTAGAGAGAGAAGAAAGAGGATTTAAATCAGATTCATACTGCTCGATATTAAGCTTAACTGGGTCCATCCAAATCACTATCACCCAAAACACAATTTGGCAAATTACTAAAGGGAAGGAATATTGTCATTCTTATCTTTGTAGATTTTGGATTAAGGCAATCAGTTTTATTTATTTATTTATTTATTTGTTTGTTTTTTTTATTTTTATTTTAAAGATGTGGGGTACAACTCAGAATTAGGTATACAAGTGGTCAGTGTACAGGTAAAGTTTGGGCCTCCCTTTAGTACCCACTTTCCCTGGCTGGAGATCAGGTACCCTTATTGCTGTGTTCCCCCCTCCCCCATGCCAGCAGTATCCCCCTACTGCCAATCCCTTTCTTTTTTTTTTTTTTTTTTTTGAGTTGGAGTCTCACTCCGTCGCCCAGACTGGAGTGCAGTGGCTGCTCCCGGCCACCGCAGCCTCGACCTGCTGGGCTCCTGCGATCGATCCTTCCGCCTCAGCCTTCCGAGTAGCCGGAACTACAGGCGAGCGCTACCACGCCCGGCTGATTTTTTTTGATTTATTGTAGAGATGAGGTCTCGCTTGCCCAGGCGGGTCTCGAACCCGCGGGCTCAGGCAATCCACTCACCTCAGCCTCCCAAAGGCGCAGGATTACAGGCTGAGCCATCGAGCCCGGCAGGGGTCTTGTTTTAATCTTCTTCATGTGATTAGTAAGTTTCTCCAGCACTATTTACTGAATAGGTTCTCCTCTCCCCAGTGGTTGGTGGTGGAGGCTTTGTCGAAGATGAGTTGGTTGAGAAATTGAGGTTTTGGTTCTGGAATCTGTATCCTGTTCCATTGGTCTATATGCCTGTTCTTACACCAATACCAGGCTGTTTTGATTATTGTAGCTTTATAATAAAGTTTAAAGTCTGGGAGTGTGATACCTCCTGCTTTTTGTTTTTCTGAGGATTGTTTTGGCTATTTGTGGTCGTTTGTGAACTACACTGAGATACCACCTAACTCCAGTCAGAATGGCCATCATCAATAACTCAAAAAATGACAGATGCTGAAGAGGATGCAGTGAAAGGGGAACACTTCTACACTGTTGGTGGGAGTGTAAACTAGTACAGCCTCTGTGGAAAACAATGTGGCTATTCCTAAAAGATCTGAAAATTGACCTTCCATATGACACTGCAATCCTCCTACAGGGAATAAACCCAGAAGAACTCAAAGCACTCTATGAAAAAGATACCTGCACACATATATTTATTGCAGCAGTGTTCACAGTAGCAAGAACATGGAACCAACCATGCAGCCCATCAAAAGAGGACTGGATTTTTTAAAATGTGATACACATATACAATGGAATATTATGCAGCCATACAGAAGGAAAAAATCATGAACTTCATAGCAACCTGGATGGACTTAGAGTCTATAATACTGAGTGATGTATCACAGAAACAAAGAGCTGAGTATCACATGTTCTCACTCATAAGTGGACCTTGATCAATTATAGTAATACTATTAGAAAAGGATTGGCAGTAGTGGGAAACTGCTGGGGGTGGGAAGAGGGGCGAGATTGGCGGCCCTGACAGAGGAGGGGGGTGGGATTGTCAGTAGTGGGAATCTGTGGGGGGTGGGGATGACACCTCATCAACAAGGGTACCTGCATAACGAACATCTGTATACCTTACTCTGAATTGTACTCCACATCTTTAAAATAAGAAAATTAAAAGAGAGAAAAAAAAGTAGTTGATATGGCTTAGTAGTCAAAGCATCTATAGTCCAATGGCAAAATAGGGAAGCCACAAATACCTTCATTAACAAAAGATATACACATCTATAATTCACCAAACAGAATGACAAAATACCTCACACATGATGCTTATTATGGACATTGCTAAGTGTTTTACACATATTAAGTAATTGAATCTTCATCAGGTCGGCATTGCTATTATTTTAACTCCTTTTATTCAGATAAGGCAATCGAGCCTCAGAAAGCTTAAGTCACTGGCCCAAGATCACACAGCTTGTCAGCCGGGAATATTTGCATGAAATTTATGATGTTTGATTCCAGACTTAGTGTCATTTTCCATTCCAATATGCAGTTTGTCAATATCAATGACATTGTATAAACGTATCCATTGAGAAGCAAAGAAGGATAGATCTAAAGAATTAGAAAGGGGGAAAAAAAGGTAATCCATGGGGTTTGTGACTAGAAATGAACGAAAACACGGACACATGCCTATAAAGCATTTACTGTCACTTTGGGCCAGGCATAATTCTTTGCACATGGTAATTCATTTAATCCTTACAAATAGAACAATAAGGCTGACCTTCCCCAAATAAAATTTTAAAAGAGAGTTCTTCTTGCTTGACTGCCTTCAAACCGGAATTTCAGCTTTCCCCTGTCTTCAGACTTGAACTGAAACATTAGCTCTTCTGGGTTTCAAGCCCATTAGCCCTCAAGCTGGAAAACTATGCCATCGATTTTGGTCCTAAGGCCTTCAGACATGAACTGGAATTGGACCGTTGGCACTCTTGAGATTCCCGCTTGACAATTCACCCTGCTGATCTTGGGACTTGTCAGCCACCAACGTGTGTGTGTGTGTGTGTGTGTGTGTGTGTGTGTGTGTGTGTATACATTTGTTTCTCTGGAGAACTTTGACTAACATAACCAAAATTCAGAGCACACTGCTTCAAACTCACCTAAGCTCAGAGTTGGATTTCAGGTGCTTGAGCTCAGCTGACCATCAGACCAGACCAGACCCAAAACTGGCGTAAATAATGAGTCTGATTCTCTAAGCTGCTGTCACTCTTTATCATTTTCAAACCAGCAGAACAGAAGTTCAGTGGCCATCCTAAAGACCAAGAACATAAGGGAGTGGACATGGCCCTGGATGCCTCCCTTAGTCCCTGAGTGAATCGATGATCTGAGTATCATCTGGTGGGAGTGGGGAACAGGGATGGTGTCAGTACTCAGGGTTCTGTCTCTAGGACCGCTAGGAAAATCCGTGCTGTATGGCAAAGCAAAGTGTACAAGGGGGGACCCCCAAAAATGATATTTCTTTATTTTTAAAATGTATGTTTATTCTTATGTGCTGAAATTTCAGTCGCCTTCAAATTATTCTCCATTTGATGCAGTACACCTATCGAGATGTTTGTTCCACTTCTCACAAAAGTTTTTGAACTATCAATCCTGATGCCTTTTAGTGCTTTTCCTGTTTTTTGTTTAACCCCTCTTCCACATCAACAAAACGTTTCCCTTCGAGGACTTTTTTCATCCGAGGAAACAAGCAAACAAACAAAAAGTTGCATGAGGTGAGATGGAGGGAATAGAGGGGATAGGGCATGAAGGTCATGCCATTTGGGGTCAAAAATTGCTGAATACTCAGCGCAGTGTAGGCAGGTGTACTCGTGAATCACCATGAAATGTGCAAACGCACTGAAAGAATCTCCCCCAAAATTCAATGAAGCCAAACGAAGCCTCTCACAACACTAGCTGTTACACTGATGTTGATAGATTCCCTGAACATTTCCCTAGCTCAGAAGCCTATACTATGAGGAAGTCTGCCTTCCAAGAAATAATTCAGTTTTTTTGGAGGTCCCCCATATGTCCACTGAGAATAGCTAGCCATAGGGTTTCTTATTTCTTTTAATATTTTTCTTTCTTTTTATTATTTTTGTCTGCTTTCTTCTGAATTGCATTATCAAATTTATTTATAGCAGCTATTCATTATTTTTACAAAACAAATTACAGCTACTTATTAAATTTAAAAACAACTGAAACACTAATCTCATACCATCATTCTCCTGTCTGTAATACTTGTTGGCTATTTTAGCCTTCAGAATAAAGTCCAAACTCTTAAAATTGAATTTGAATTCTAAAATGGACTTGAATTCTAAGCCCATCAATAAGGTAAGAATAAATATTTTTCTTCTTAAGTTAAATCAATTAGTTTTATTTCCCTGCAAATGAGCCCCAAGATGTTATTATTTTAAATTTTCAGCAGCAGAACATTTATTTGTTGTTTGTTTATGGTTTGTCTAATTTCTTCAGTGGATGATACATCATCATTGTTGTTTTATGAGCATATTTAGTTTTTTTTTCTGTTTTTGTTTTAATCAGTGAAGGGAAAAAGAGATTGACCAAGTGCAGTTATCATACTGTCATGAATAGGACCCCAGGGAGATAGATGAACGGAGTTTTCTGTGTATGTTACAATTTAATTAAACTTTACAAGAATAGGAGAATTTATTTTTAATTTCCATGAACAATGCTTAATGTATCTAATTCTGTATCTATGTTTAGCTAAGCACTATGTTTTCACCTTTATAGCTGATAATGTTTTGCAGATAATTATTTGCTACCAAGTATGGATTATTTTCGCAAAAATGTCCTATAGGTAAGATGACACTGAGAACTGAAAACATGGGTTATATTGTAAGATCTGTGTTATTTAATAATTAATCTATGTTTATATTTTAAAGCAGAATACAAATGCAAGGACTACATAGAAAGACCCCATCAGCAGAAAAAAAAACATAGATTAGATAGCTCTAGAAAGTATTTGATTTAATACATAATGTTCATATCCAAGCTTAGAAATAATATTAATTGACCTGAATTAGTAATATTATTCAATAGTCTCAATTACCTTTTGAAAAGATGAATCATCTTAATCCATTTCTATAAAATGTGCAAATACACTTCCACGAGTGTGTTTTTTTTTATGCACTGTAAAATATTGCCAAAAGTTTTAACCTCATACTAACCAGAAATAGTGCTTACATGGTGCTGTAATTTTTGCAATCTGGGGCTATTCACAGATGAATTATTCACCTAGAAGTGATATCTCTACTAGAGCAGTCTTGCCTCATTATCTCATTACTAGATGAATGAAGGGGAGGAGAAGTTTTAAACTGATTCATATTGTTGCCATACTTAAACTATCCTCTAATAAATTTCATACTGTTGGCTAAGCTAAAAGTGAGATACTGTAACAATCTCCAGTTTGATTTAAATGGAAGAATTTCTCTTAGAAAATGGAATTTTTTACTTAAAAATGTTCCGTGCTAAAGAACCTTCTAAATGAAATTGCATTGCTACAGCATATGACGTTTATTTTACATATGCTTTGTGATGTGAGATAAAATTTACTATAATTTTTTTAAGTCAGCGCATACACATTCTAGGTTTAAAGTGAAAGTTGTATTCCCAACATTAGAAATACGAAAGGAACTTGCGTTATTTAATTTGGAAAGCTTTGAAACATTGGTCTTATTGCAGATGTTCACAAGTCATGGTGATATTGATATGATCTTGCTTCTTAGGGCACATGATACTTATCTGACTCCTTGGCAGTCAATTCATGAAGTCTTTTGGTACCACCTGGACCAGTATCAAAGCATACACGCAGGCAAGACACCCTGCCAACCCACAGTCAATACACACTGACCTCACATTTGGCCAATACATGGGCTTCCTATCAAAATCTCTTCGGGGGAGAGATCTAAATAAGTATCATGTTTTACTTTATTTTAGAAACTGATGCTGAGAATATGAGCAAAAGATGGTATCCCAGATACCACATCACAAGGACTCTAACGCAAAGCCATCATCTTTCTCCTTGACTACTGAAATATCCTCTTAAGTGTTCTTTTTTTTTTTATGCACTTCTAATCCATTCGCAAACAGGAGCCAGAGTAATCTTTGACAAAAAAAAAAAAAAAAAAGAAAGGAATTGAATCATTTTATTTTCCTGCTTAAAACTTTTCACTTGTTTCCCTTTGCATAAAGACCAGAGTTCAAAGCCAAGGTCTTAAGGCGTTGCATGGTCTGGCATCTTATTGTTTCCCCAGTCTCATTACCTTCTCTTCTCCAGGTTAAATGCATCCCTATCCTTTTGGCCTTCTTTAAATTCCTACAAAGCAGAGTGATGCTTCGAACCGGAATATGTTCGAACTCCTATTCGTCTTTCTTGTCTCAGTCTAAATGTGGCATTCTCAATGAAGCTAGCTGCAGTTCTCCACATTAACTTAGATATCCGTGTCACATACACTCACAAAACCCTGGACGGTTTTCTTCATTTCACTGACCACCACTGTAGTGACAAAGAAACTTTTATAATATCCATCTTCCCACCTCCTCCAAACGACATGCTTTCTAAGGGCAGGGACATACCTGTCATTCATGCTAATATCCTAAAATAGTATCTAACACACTACAGAGACTGTGTAAACACTTTTGAATGAATGAAACAATTTTAAACAATTTTTAATGAGGAGATTTTACATGCATACTTTTGCTCATTGAAATGGCTTCTTTATAAGTTTGTTCATATTTCCAGTTTGTGTTGTATAGCCATAGAAACCTTCTAGATGCTTAACGACTTTATCCTTGGCTCTTCCTACTGGATATGACTGATGCCTCATCCTTGGCCTGCAACTTTCCATCTGGTAGAACTGCAGCTTTCTATCCTAAGTGCTCTCTGTGCCCAAGCTTTAGATTTCTGGGGACAAGGACGATGTGTTATTTATCTTTATAACCCTCTGCTATGGCTCACATAATAGGCAAACAAGAATCACTACAACTAAATTGGAGAATGTTGTAGAAGTAAAATGTAACATAGTTTAAATGAATGTCCTCAAAAACTTGTATAGAATCCAGATATTTCCACAAATTTATTTGTTGTTGAGAAATAGCTGTAATTGATTCACCAAATGATCGAATCGTCGTTGAGTACAGTTTGCTTAAGAAGACTCTCTGCAGGCCGATTTTAGAAACAAGAACATTTTGATAAAGGGTTAGGAGGGAAAAAAAAATCCCTGAAGACGTACATTTACACTCCACTTGGGCAAGTAGTCTGGGATATTCCATTTAGATGCCCCCAAACAAAAATACCAAAACTTAAAAAAGGACCACCTGGCCCTTTGAGTATTCAACATTTACACCAACACGAGTATGTTCTGAACAGATGTTTAGCACAGCATGATATATTAGTTAGACCCAATAACCAGATTGTTCCCAGAAAATGCAAAGTGCCTTACATTTTTTAAAAAGTTTTCTATATTTAATAAAACATATTGTAAAGAATAATGTACTAATCTCATAAGTAAAGAATAATATGTGCTAGAGTATCTGAGTTGATTATGATATTCCAAGAAGCCATTTCCACGTAAGGCAGTCAGTGAAAAATGTTTTGCATTTATGTGTGCACGTGTATAATAACTTATTGAGAGATCCACATATATTTATATGAGGGCCTTAGTCACCACTCCGTCTAGGGAAATTATTCACAAGTAAACCCTTAATTCTGCTCTTAACTAAAATAGAGGCAAAAACAAACCAAAAAAAAAAAAATCCAAGTTTTTTTTTCTTTTTAGCAGTAGGAAAATGTATTGTTTATTAATCTATTTTTTAAATATTTTAAAATTTAGATCATTAAATAGTAAAAAGCATGACTGCCCTTTTTGTTTACAGACGGGCAAATTTTTCTATGAACAAACCAGATTATAAATACACTGAAAAAGATGATGTAGATGCAAAAAAATTTTATTTTTGCTGGTATATTTGAAAAAAATAGTTAAACTTGCTACAGATCTAGCATTTCAACCTTGCCCCACCCTGGCAATTCTTATTTATTATTTATTGCTAAGCTGAGCTAGTTAGAGTTATAAGAAATGCATGCCTCTGGTTAGCCCTTAAAAACAAATACATCTATCTAATAAATATGAGGTCCAGCTTTGGATCAATGAACAAGGAGCCAGGATTCCTACAATTAATTCATGAATCTTTGACTGATTTTTCCATAGATCTGGGAAGAGGCACTTAAGCTCTTTATATCTTTACTCTGCAATATGAACAGCAACATAGCATATGCATTCCTGGACTGTACAGTTTAATTCTTTGCAAAACCACTTTAAGATACTTTGATGAGAAATACCATATTAAAGCAAATTATTACTGTTATTCATTTAGCTGTTTGTAAGACACTGTGAACAAAGGAAAGTATGAGCTCACTGCTTGCTATATAAGGGATGTTGGAAATCATTTATGTGATCAGATTTCTCCGAATAAACAATTGCAGTCCCACAAGCAATTGTCTCTGACAGAGACATGGTAATCCCTTAGGTGATGTGTTTGTACACCCCTCACTATGTTAGATCTAACAGGCAATTTGGTTTCCTGGGTGAAATCGAATAAAAAAAGTTCTATTTCTTTTTCTTCGTGTTTTGTGTCTTATAAGCAATTCATATTCAAATATCCTTCATGTTATGGCTTCTGACTCAGGAGAAGTTACAAGTTCATGAATCTTAAAATTGAACATTGTCACAATATCAGTTCCCCCATTGATTCAATAAAAAGATAAACAATGTCATGCATATTTTACAAAATTCTCAGTCATTAGTTGAAGTTGACTTTTGTCTAGTAAGACAACACCCATTAGTATGCCTTTTCTAATTAATTGTTTTCAAATATAATTTTTGACTTTCACTTCCTCTTTTTTTGCCACTAACTTAACTGAGGGTATTTTATACTCTGTAAATGAAGTCCTTATGCAAAATCAAGCTGACTTTCTGATGCCTTATTGAGAACATGCATCCCCACTTTCAAAGACTACAAGCCATCAAGGATGTGTTGGCCTTTTTTTCCCCCCTTTAAAAGAAACCAGAAACCTCATGCCTTAGCCAAGCACACTCATTGATCAGAGGGTTCTCTTAAATTGACTTGTCATCAGAGAAAACCTCATTTTCTTTCTTCCTTCCTCCCTCTCTCCTCAATGAAGAGGTCACTGATGGGAACAAGAATATATCACGGAAAGGAGTGTAGAATTTCTCCTTGGCCTTTTCAAAAAGCTACATCCAAAGCAAGTTCACAAAACTTCACATTTCACAAAGACCCAGTGCCTTAAAATAGAAAACCAAGACACTGCAGAGAAGCTATAGCATATTTTTTTCCAAAGAAATATTGTCTTCAAATAATTGTCTTCAAATGTGAGAAAAACACAAGAACTTATGAATAATTTATGAATAATTGCAAGTTTACTATTTAGTGGCTTTATTTTTCCTCTAAACAGCCATTTGCTCTGATCTACAAGTTTCAAGTCAGATGTTATGGGTGTGGTGTGACTATATTAGATAGCATAAATAGACCTAGAATGGACCCTTAGCTGCTTTAGAAATCTTAAAAAAAATAAAATAAACAATTTTTTAAGATCCCCTGCCCTAAAAATCATGACTTTTTCAGTAATCGAGAAGTTTCCTTTGCTTGCAAAATTATCCTTGAACTTTTTCTTCTGGTTTTTCTTTTATTTTAGGTGAAAGTTCTTTGTTAGGTTTTTTTTTCCCTCTAGAGGGTAATATTAACTTTTGAATTGAGGATGCAGCAAAATTAAGATGAGAATAATTAATTTTAGAAGACTGGATATAAAAATTAAGGACACATTATTAAATGGACTCAGGAATAATTAAGAAATGATCCAACCAAAATATTTTGACAACACCTCCACACCTCAGTGTGCATCAGACTTAATATAGGCCTTCCTCCATCAGGGTCAAGATTTTCCATTGGTTCATCTATTTTGTTTCCCCACTGTATCTCCAGCACCTAAACACTAGCTGACACAAAGGCACACTCAAATATTACTAAATAAATGAATGAGTGAGTGGTTCCTGCTAATAATCTTCAGATTCCGTAGTAGTAAAATATCTCCTTTGCCAAATTAATATTGCTTACTATTCCAATTCATTTTGCGTGTGCATTAAGAATATCCTTTCTTCGTTATTGGTTTAACTGGATCATTCCAATTGAGGTGTGTGCATTACATCATGGACTGCAGTTTCAAAGTTCTGTATCAAAGAGAGTGATTTACCATCTAAATTTTCTTTCTATCTCAATTTTTTTTTCTCTCTTAACATTTGCTCTTGCCTGAAAATCATTTAATATACATATTTTCCAATTGCCCTTAGGCAAATGCCCAAAGACATTTCTATGGAATGTCTTTCTTATAAATCTTTAGTAGCTCCTGAAGTCGCATTCTTACCTGAAGACCATCTGGGATAATTTTTAAATAATTTTTTTGTATGTCTACTCTCTTCTAACACACAATAATCTGTGTGTTCAATATTTCTCATTTAATTATAGCCTATAGCTAGGAAGAAATGAAAATTCCAGAGCAAAGGGAGTTAATTGAAAATAATGACAAATAAACTATGAAATACAAATTGTTATGCTTTCATGAATTAGAACCATAATTTGGAACACTCTTAAAATTTTAATAGAAACTTCTAACTTTCCATCATTTGTCTTATTAACTTAGCATTTGAAAAATGGCTTCCCTGACTGATTATAAAGACAGAAGGAAGGCGAAAATGACATATAGAATGACTTTTCCAAACAGAAATGGATAGTGTAGAATAAACATCCAGTCATGAATATACATATATATCGAGTCAGAGCCTCACTTTGTCACCCTGGTTAGAGTGGAGTAGAACGATCACAACTTAACCTGCTGGGCTCAGGTGATCTTTCCGCCTCAGCCTTCCAAGTTGCTGGAACGACAGGTGCCATTCTTTATTTATATATTATAGAGACAAGGTCTTGCAAGGTTGCCCAGGCTGGTTTAACCCCAGGATCAGGCAATCCTCTCCCTTCTACCTCCTAAAATACTGGGATGACAGGCATGAGCCACTGCGCCTGGCTCCATCATAGATATTGAATGTTGTCATCAAAGAGAAACAGTAAAGCTGTTGTTGTATTCTCAAAGTACATCAGGTAAGTGGTGAGAACTTTTTGGGCCTCCTATAAATTAGAAAAAGTACTGTGGGCACTATGATAACACAAAAGATCAGTGTATGAGTCCTTGCATCTTACCCTGACATCTACCATTTCACAAGTTCTAAGAGATACCTGTCAGAAGACATACACCATTGTTTCGTCGGCCTTCGTTTCTAAATTCCTATCTGGTTTGGTGGGAAGACTGCTCTTTCCACTTTCAATTAAATCCTAGGCTAGAAACTTTTATTGAAAGTTAGTATCAAAGCCAAGAGCAGTTTGGGGGCTTAAAGGTTCCGAGGCTGACATCCAGGATCTGCCCGTCTCTAGTGGATAAACTTTAGAACTCTTAACTTCAGAATCTATTTCCTCTTTAGTAAAATAAAGACACATTTATTGCACTGGATTTTTGAACGATTGAGTACAACCGCATGTGTAAATATGTAGCCAAGTAATGAGACATAGTATGTGCATAGTAAATGGGAAGCTGCTGTTTCATTCAGGTCATCTCTGTCTTAGCCTTTTTTCCTGGAAACACTGGAGAAAACAGAATGAAGTGATTCAAATAGACGGTTGCATGTGAAAGAGACTCTCAGATGAACAGAGTGTTTAGCCTATCCAGCTTTCAATGGATTTTTTTACTCCTTACCCTAACACTTTTATTTGAAGACTGGCCTGGTTGTGTATCACTGGAGACTTTTCATCTCCAATTCCATCTCGAAGGTAGAATAGGATAATCAAGCATGTATTCATAGGTTCTGGTAGATAAGCCACAATTTTGACTTTTTTTTTTTTCCTGAGGAGAATTTTGTTCTTAATGGCATTCTATGCCAATGCTTTTTTTCTTTTTCTTTCCCTCTTTTTTTTTTTTGAATAGTGTTAAAAGCAGAAAAAATTAACATAGACTATTGACATGTCTTTTGCGAATTTATTAGACTTTCTTTCTCATCTCCTTTAACTTTTTCCAGTAAATCCCAAAGAAAAAAGCAAGCTTAATATAAAAATGAGGCATCCCTCTAGATCAGAAAAAAAAAAACTCCAAATAAAATTGAAATCAAATTCATCTAGCCCAGTCGAACTGAAATTAAATCACCCCTAGCTTTCAAGAAGTTGATCAGTGAACATGTGGAAGTGAGTCCTTGTGTGGAAAACCTATGCAGAACCCCTATCGTTCACAACTTTTCCAGTGGCTACCAAAGTAATAACTTCCAGAAGAATCTGTGCAGCTGTAGTAACTACTATGAAAAACCACCAAAATGGACTCTAAGGGGAATAGCATTCGATCTGGAGCCTCTATACCAACATAGATTTGAATCCTAGATCTGTTTCCTGCTTGCTCTTGAACCTGAAGCAAGCTACTGAAACTCTTGGAGACTTAATTCCCCCTTTGTGAAGTGGCAGTGATACTCTCTTTATGGCTGCTATGATTTAGTAAGGTAATGTTCATAAAGCTTAGTGCTTGGCACGTGCTTAATATTTAATGATAGTTTTAAGATATTTCTTACTTTCCACCTTCATCTTAAGCTGCAATCATGACTACTTATGGAATCATCTATGGGAATGCTTTCAAAGACAAGGTAGAAAATTTGACAATTTAATGACTTTAGGAATAAAATCTCTGTGACCTTGCAGTATCCAAAATGATAGACATTATTAAGAATCCAACTGATCACTATGAATTCAGGATAGGAATTTATATTTTCCCAAAGCTGTCTTTCTTAAATATACTCAAACAATTTTGAGTAGTGTTAAAAGGAAGGAAAAAAAAAAAAGAATATAATGATAATTTTTTTTATAGTCTTGCTCTAGCTTTGTCAAGTTTGGCAAGAAAAAATAATTTCCACTTAAAAGGCATGATGATCTGGTAACATGAACTGCATAAGACTCATTATGATGAATTCTGCCAAAACTTTGTAATCTCTGTTTTCATCTATGTTTAGAGTCTTCAGAGGCCCATTAAAAGTCATGGTTGAGGTTTCAAGGCCAGACATTGACTCCGCTAACATTTGAGCCAAACTATAATAACTTATTTCAACATTTTATGCTTCAAAATGTTATTTAATATTAAATATTTGTTGCATGTTTAATAGGTGCGATAAAATCTAACATTATCAGTAATCAAATATCAACTGAATGGATGAAAAAATGAGATGAATCTTTGCAATCAGTATTTAATGAAAACAAAGCAGTAATTTCTTTTGATTTGAAAAATAGCTCTTTAACATTATGAGTTCTCTTGGGAATTTGTGAGATTATTATTATAAGTATGAATCGTTCTTTTGAGTACCCACAAAGAAATATTTATTTGTAGTATTAAAAATTGACAAATGTCAACATGTTAGATTTATGCAATATATCAAACCATGTTTAAAATGTTTCCAATTCATAAAACCTAAAGCAGTGTTGGCCAAGAACTTCATTGCTTAATTTCATTCTTGTACTTACATAAATTTAACACATATGTGTTTGATTCATTTGCAGTCACATTATTTAAATGTTGCTTTCACAATTATTTATTTTGTTCTTAGGTAATGTCTTTCTCTTGAGGAGCTCAAAGCACTCTATAAATGTTCATGGGCATTTTCACAATGCCCTTATGAGGTAGATGGCAGGGAGTTCTGTGAATTTCACTGATGTCATTTTTCAAGGGACCAGAAAAACGTGAACACATAAAAGCTCAGAGTCTTCACAGTGCTGGAAATGTGTAGGATTACGAAGTCATCAGATTTCACTCTGGTTCTTCGTTTATAATCAAAATGATTTTCTGAAGATAATAGGAAATTGATGAGAGACATTTCTCTATGGTTCCACGGGCGTAAGAGAATCTATCTCCCATTGGTTTATCACTTGACTTTACTGTTGTTCATCACAACCGTAATCTTTGTCTTCTGCAGCTTTCCACAGATGAAGAGGTAACTGATAACAGCTCTCCTTTAAAGTATCTCCAAGAAGGATGTTTCTTTTGTTTAATTTTTTTTTTTTTTTGAGTTGGAGTCTTACTCTGTCACCCAGATTGGAGGGCAGTGGCCGCTCCCGGCCACCGCAGCCTCGACCTGCTGGGCTCCGGCGATCCTGCCGCCTCAGCCTTCCGAGTAGCTGGAACTACAGGCACGCGCTACCACGCCCGGCTAGTTTTTGATTATTGTAGAGATGAGGTCTTGCCAAGTTGCCCAGGTGGGTCACGAACCCTCGGGCTCAGGCAATCCTGCTGTGGGGTAAAAGTCAGGATTAGGTACATAAATGGTCTACACAGTTTACAAAAAAAACAGTTTTGGTAAACTGATACAGTTTACCAAAAAAATGTTAAATAGACATTTACTAACAAAGTGACTGAATATAACAGAAAATTCATGTTAGTGAAAATGACAAAAGTAGCAAGATTTTTTTTTTAATCAGAGTCTCACTCCATCACCCAGGTTGGAGTGCAGTGGCACACTCACAGCCACCCCAGCGTCTGTCTGGTGGGCTCTGCCTCAGTCTCCCCGGTAGCCGAAACTACAGGGGCGTGCTACCATACCCGGCTGATTTTTTTGATTTATTCTGGAGACGAGGTCTCGCCAAGTTGCCCAGGCTGGTCTCGAACCTGTGCGCTCAGGTAATCCACTCGCCTTGGCTTCCCAAAGTACAAGAATTTTATATACTTTGTGTTCCCAGCCAATATTGACCATGTCTTCAGACATTTTTTTTTAATGACAAATTGTACTGTTTATCACACACCAGATATCCCAGCATGCCTTTAGTATACAAATTCAATTGATAATTAACATTTCTTTTAGTTAGAGAATTTAAATGGTTATTTCACACTGTCAGGAGAATAATTTTAAAGTTAGCAAAATCTACGATTTTCATTTTCAAACAAATTAAAGATTGGTTCCTAAATAACACATAGGCTCTTGAGAGAAAATATAATCTATAAGATTTTTTTTTTTTGCCTTATAAATTTGACTTAAAGGAAAATGTACTTTTGAGCACGCACACACAAAATTGGAATCATATGAGTGACAGCTGTTATTGTCAAGCAAAGAAAGGGAATGACATCACTGATCTGGTACCTAGAAAATATTTCACACTTGCCAGGAAACAAATGGCACAAACAGCCATTCATAATATTTGAGGCTGTTGCTACATTGCAATAAAATAATCATCACCAAAAAATAATGCTCTGAAATTAGTGGCAGTATTGGACAAAAAAATAAAATAAAATTCTGGGCTTTACCAATTAGTTGAAAGATATTGAAAGACATCCAATCATCATACTTTGCTGTGATTTTTGACTCAATTGCAAATTATCCCTTTTCTTATTAGGAAAAAAATATTGAAATGTATCCTATGAAGATGATTTTATTTCTGTACCCCTGCTGTATGGCCCATGATCCTTAACTACTATTAAAAATCTGACCATGTGTCTTCTTTTTATCTACAAGATTTCTTTTAGATGCTTGTATGAGCTCCATAATTCATATATCTTTACATATAAAATAGGAGAAAACTAATACATAAGGAAAAATTCTAATTAAATACTTAGGCCATCTAGTTGGCATTACATTTTCTAAAAGATAACTCTGTTTTGTTATGATATCATCATTTTTAGTAAACAAGAAAAGCGAGATTTAGTATATTAAGCAAATTGACCATGGTTACCCATCTTAAAAGGGCCTAATTGGAATTCAGACCAAAATTGTCAAACATTAGAAAGAATGACATAACTTGCATATCACTGAAACTCACCTTATCCTTATTTAATTTTTTATAAGAAAAATGAATGTGCAAGAGAGAAAAATTAATTAACATTTAAATTTTCACTTTATTTGTCAGACAAAGAAAATGATTGACTTTTTGCTAAGTTTAAGCAAATTATCTCAGGAAAGAAAAAAGATGGTAAATTGTAACATTAAGAAATCTTGAATTTTTTTCCAGCAGAAATTTTACTTTAAAACAATTCTAATGTTTTCAGTTTTTTAAAATATAATTGGGCACGCATCAAAATATCATCAAGGTTATTAGAAGCCACTGCTATGATGAAATAAGATAAAAACTAATTTTGCTAAATGGAATCAACAAGGTCTTTAAACACGATTATATTTAAGCTGTAATAGGAGCACCGAGCTGTTTTATGAGGCAATAATCTGACTCCCGCGTGGATAAACTATAAGACTGTGACTGTAGACTGGTTAGGGTTTTGCAATAAGAGAACTGGATTATTGCCTCATAAAATCATTCGGCACTTTTCTCATTGTGATTATTCTACAAGTCTTTGAGAAGTCACTTTTAAATAAGTGTCACTACACAAGTAAGTACTTATGTGGCAAGAAAAGTGTGACAAAGAAAGCAAAGAGGGTAGATTGTACTCGTTGAAATAATAATAAAAGACACACGATCTTTCATCCCAAAGGAGGTAGTTGTCTACAACGCAATCAGATAGTTATTCAAAACCTTCAAGATTTATTAGATTTTCTTTAAAAAAAACTTTCCTACTTGCCAGTTGTTTTGGTCAGCAGTCTCCACAACTCAATGACAAAGTAGTCTTCTATGTTATTTATCTTGCAATCATCTTCACAGGGAGGACCCAATGTTCATGAAATTTCCATCAGAAAATGGTACGCACTTCCAATTCTGTTTTCTATTCTGATTATTGCCCTCAAGAATGGTGTTAGTCAACTCCCTTCTGTTCTTTTACTTTATTAACGTTTGTCATGTGACAATCATCTTCAGGTAATAGGTCTGCCAGATAGTTCAATGCCACAAAAATTTGGCTTAGGCTGAAGAAGAGTTGAGTACGCTATTCAAGATAGCTCTATGGCCTTTAGATGTTTCACTGTCCAATGAAATTTTTCCATTTCTCTAGATAGAAAATACTGTAAAACTATGGCTCTATGAAGGGTAAGGCATTTTTTCAATGAAATAAATATTTAACTAAAACAAGGAAATTTTTAAGAATTTCTCTTACATTTTAATCATATTAATGTGTGATTTTTAAAATTTTCTCATTTCCTTTAACACAAGTAAGGTTAAAACCTTAAGAATGTCAATAAATATTTAATACTTAGAAGTCTAGTTATGTGTCAGAGATTCATGTGTCTCTGTGTGTCTATTTAATCCTCAGAACCACCCTTGGAAGAAGCAATAATTATTCCCATTTTTGACAGTAAAAATGTGGCAAAAAGGTAAAGTAATGCTACATAAGAACAAGTGATATTCAATCCGAGCAAGTTGAGTTCAAAGCCTACCCACCGAAGTTACAGCCACGAACAAATTGTTATACATTTTTGTTTTATTTTATTTTTAATAGACTAATGTCATTGCATATCTTTACTAGGAACAATGTGATGTTTCAATGCATGTATACATTGTGAAATGATCAAATCAGGTGAATTTTCATATTAATCCCCTCAACTATTTATCATTTGTGGTGAGAACATATAACATTTTGTCTTTTAGTTATTTTGAAATATACATTACTATTAACTATAGTCACCTACACGATGGAATACTAGTCAACCTTGAACAACTTGACATAGATTTGAACCAGGAATTTTATCTCAGAAATTGTGTTTTCAGTTGTCTCGCACTTATTTCTTACAAAGAAGAGAGTCAATCAAAATAAAATGTATTTGGGATCGCAAAGCAGCAATATAAGTATCTAGAATGGGCAAAAGTATCAAATGCAATGGGTATACAATGTGAAAAAGTCACGTAAATAGAAAATGAAAGTAAAAACAGAATGCGGTCTGTGCTTTCAAATGATAAAAAGATGAAGTAGCTTATATGAAATGATGCATACATTGCATCTGTTTTCAAGAGTCCACTACCACGATGATGCATTGATATATAAATGAGGTAAAATTAAAGAGTAGACATGGCTAAATATCAAACAAATGATCTAAAATATAAAACATAAATTCTTGCAGTAGAGAAAAAATTTTAAAAGGTGGAAATTATGGGAGAATATATAGGACAAATGAAAGGTCATTTCAAAAATTCCAAATAATCTATTTAATATGAATGACTGAAGAAAATAACACAAAAAATTGAAGGAAAGAACGAATCCAGAAATTAGATGAGAAACATATTTTTAAAGTGAAGAAAGCCATTAAATTTAAGATTGAAATTGTTCATTATTACTGAGAAAAATCAGAAGAACTTGAAAAAGATACTTCATCAGGTACATAATGATAAAATTCCTGTACTCTGGGGGTACGAGAAAAATCCTCAAACTTTTTATAAAACAAAATTTAGAAAGAACCTAGTAGCAGATTGGCATTGTATTCACCACTGGCAAGTTTCAATTCTAGAATACAATAACTGTATCTCCATAGTTTTGAGGAAAAATAGTTTTAAACTTAGAAGTCTCTACTCAGACAATTATAGCTCAAATATAAGGTGTAAATGAAAATATTGTCCTATTTTAAATGACAGAAATGTTAGCACCCACAGGTGTGTTTTTTAAATAACTCAAGACTCAACATACTCACACATATATATGGCAATAAACAGGGAAAATAAAAACGAATCTGCCATAATCCAACACAATGACTTATGTATTTTGTTAGGAGGACATAATTTCTGATCTATATTAATTATTGCTGTGAAAATAATAGTAAACATATTTGCTCAAAATTACTTGGTACTCCTAGAAGAAAAATGTAGTATTATAATCTAACACACACCACACAAGAACAAATACTACTCAATCACAAAGAGAAAAACATATTAGTAGAAAACATTACATAAATTATATATGACAAAAAAGTTGAATAATTAAAAATGGATTAAATTGTCCTACGAAGACAGAGAATCACAAAACAGAAAATTTATTCATATGCCAATTAATTTTAGGGCAGGTGCTAAAACAAATGACAAAAAAAGATTGATTACAAGGGTTCGGAATATATACCAAGTCAGATATGACCATATATAAAGCAGGTATAACAATATTAAAGAGACAAAATGGAACTCAAAGCAAAGACTATTAAACCGGACAAAAGAAGATATTTTATACTGGTAAAAAGGCAATCACACAGAAAGCCAAAATGTATAAGAGTTTTTATTTGCCAACCCAACAGATTCGAATATCTTTCAACACAGCAGATTCGAATGTCTTAAACAACAATCATCACCTTCTTTTCCCTCCTAGGTCTACAGGTTGGCTGGGACCACTCTGCTTCAAGTTAATTACATACGTGTCACTCATTCTGAAACTAGCAGTTACCCTAGTGTTTGTTGTACTGCCAAAGATAAAACATTCAAACTCACTTAAAGTCTCTCTGCTCCTGTCACGTATTCTAATATTTCTTTGGCCAAAATATCACATGGTTAATATCAAGCCAAAGTCATATGGTAAAGAGTGTGGATGTATGTATCTAGTCTAATGATGACATAAACAGGAACAAAAATCCACTCTACCAAGGTCTACCTCCTTTGTCCAATTATTCACTTAACTCTTCTAAAATATATCCCCATCTCCCTGAGATCTCCCAAAAGTCCTAATTATGACAAAAAACAAAACAAAAAATATCACAAAACAAACAAAAAACACCTGATGGTCTAAGTCATATCCGAAAATGACTCCTCTTGATTCAAAGAACTATGAACTAAAATACATTAAGTAACTTGCTCCCGATATACATGTAATGATAGACAGGTATAGACTAACAATTTGTTCTACTGAAACAGTGGGGAAGAACGGGAAGCATAACAAAGTAACTGATTTATAACAATTCAAATGTCTTCCTGGGTAAATATTCTCAGGTCATCCTACTTGGGTCTAGGCCTAGTTTTGCTTCCAGGGCATAGGTCTATATGCTGATGCTTTCTCGCAACCATCGGTATCATCCCCTTTCCTTACTCATTTATGAAGAGGACACGGGAAAATATGCCCTCCCTGGCAACAGTGGAGGTTTTCTGGTCTGCTCTCTGTCTGGCTAAAGTTGGGGGCCAGTTGTCTCTTTCAGTCAGTCTTCACAGTCACAATCTCTTTTTAATAGAACTCTGTCAAAAATTGTGTCTCAGTTTTTGAAAACAAAATTTGATTCCAATCAACTCCATATGCCAAAATCACACCCACGATTATTTTTTGCGACACCTTTTCGAGCGTAGTCCATAACAACCAGCTCATGCTATCATTATTCTGCCATGAAACTCTTTGTTCAAACCTACAAGGTCATTCGGTCTGTTTTCTGCCTTCCAGGTTGTCTTAAGTGAGAGTTTTACCAGATCGTTCACCATTCCTTAACAAAGCCCACCATTTCTCCATGCTTCTATAATAGTTTCATTGCTGCCTTACCCAAGGCCAATGCCACAGATGTTTAATTTTCATTATATTAGTGCTACGGTTTAGACATACAGGAGTTGGCTTGGCCTGGCCAAGTCTCATGTTAAAATTTGATCCTCAGTGTTGAAAGTGGGGTCTTGTGGGAGGTATTTGGGTAGTGGGGGTGGACCCCTTGAATGGCTTGGTGTCATTCTTGGAAAGATTAGTGAGTTCTCGCTCACTCTTAATTTCATCAAAAAATAGTTGTTGAAAAGAATCTGGCATCTCCCTTCCCCTCTCTGGCTTCTTGCTCTCACCACAGTGTGGGTTCCCCTTTGCCTTCTGATATAAGTGGAAGCAAATTGAGACCCACACCAGATTCAGAGGCCAGCATCACGTTTCTTGTACAACCTACGGAACTGGGCACCAAATAAACCTCCTTTGTTCCTGAATTACATGGACTCAGGTATTCCTTTACAGCAGCACAGATGAATGGAGACAATTAGCCACCCAACCCTGAAGTTAATTTCTGTTTTAGTCATATATCTACCGCAGTAATGCCACATAAATAAAACCTCCAAATATGATGGGCTTTCAACAATTTTCTTTCATGTTTCTTGATAATAGGTCTGATAGTTATCTGAGGCTTGATACTTTCAGGCAGAGAGGCGTTGCACACGATCTGAAGCCATACCATCCAAGTACTTTTAATTCTATCTGCTCCCATCTTCGGGTAGTTGCAAAAGCAAGTCCCATGGCCAGGAATATACAGTCCACCTACTTAGTGGGAGTAAGTGCTGGGATAGTGTGTAAATGTATAAATCTTTTATAAGGAGAGAGTGAAAAATTACAATACATAACATAAATTTTAGAAATAATTGAGTAATCCACAATCATGATAGGAGACCCTAACACATTTGGCCGGAATAAAATATTAGGTTTAAAGATATAAGAACACAGAGAATTTTTCAAATGTAATTAACTCGGTTTATATCATATAGCGAAGAAGTACACCGATTTTTTTCAAAGCACAAATTATAAAAATAAATTCAACCATATTGTAGGAGAAAAAAAATTCTCAGTAAGTTCTTAAAACAAGAAATCTTAGAAGTCACATTCTTTGAAAAATATGAATATAATAGATGTCGACAAAAAGGGAAAGCAAGTAAACAGACAATTGAATACATTTGGAAACCAAAAAATAACTACCTGAATAACTCTTAGATCAAAGAAAAAAATGTAAATGGAAATTATACTGTATTCAGAAATGACCCACAGTGAGAAGACTCATATCAAAACATATCATTGCAACCTGAGCATTTTTCAGAGACAACTGTGTAATCATAAATGCATTGTTTAGAAAACAAGAAAGGCTGGGATAAAAATCAAAACATGCTTTTAACTCAATAAGTTATAACTAGAATAGCTAAATTAACCCAAATAAAATAGAAGGAGGGAATTAATGAGGATATGAGTTAGAACTTAATGAAACGGGGAGCAAAAGTGGACATGATCGCAAAATTAAAGCTATAAGAACACAGAGAATTTTTCAAATGTAATTAACTCGGTTTATATCATATAGCGAAGAAGTACACCGGCTTAATATTAGAAACATCCGAAATTAAAAGGAAATGTAATGGGAAAATGTAAATTCACAAAAATGTACTCAGATTTATTAAATGCTCATGAAGAGCACAGAACATAAGCAGAAATTTCTAATTCATGCTTCAGAGATAGCATAAGACCAACATCAACAACGGATTTAAAAATTATACACAAACACATGCTTAAAAAGTAGAGATTAGCCAGATATATAATCATAGACATGAAAATCAAAAATATTAGAAAGTTAACTACAGTATATTGGTAGTATACTTAAAGAATAATAAATTACAAACAAGTGCAATTTATCTCAGAACATAAAAAGAAGGCTCAAGATTAAAAGTTATGATTCAGACCTTGCGTTTGTAATAGGTATGACCATTTAAATAAATGTCAAAAAATTGATAAAATTGAAATTTTTTTTTTTCTTTTTCTTTACTTTTTTTTGAGTCAGTGTCTTACTCCGTTGCCCAGGCTGTATTGCAGTGGCACTCTCACGGCCACCACAGCCTCAACCTGACAGGCTCAAGTGATCCTTCCACCTCAGCTTTCCAAGTAGCTGGAACTATAGACATGCACTACCATGCCCAGCAAATTTTTTTTATTTATTGTAGAGAGGAGGTCTCACCAAGTTGCCCCGGTTGGTCTTGAACCCCTGAGCTCAGGCAATCCTCTCACTTCGGCCTCCCAAAATGCTGGGATTATAGGCTTGAGCCACCAAACCCAGCCAAAAAATTATTTTTAATTAAAAACTGTTACCCATGCCTTTTCCATATGAATAGAAGTATGCACATATATACACTCGTGAATGGATAATAGAAGAAAATGTATTGTCAAGAACATTTTGTAGACCATAAAATAAGATTAATAGGAGTAAAACATTACGAGAATTGTCATGATTCATGACCAAGATGTTTCCTGTAATAGCTGTCATCCAAAAAAATCATTAAAATGATTTCCTTCAAAATAGAAACAAAAATTTAAAACATCTCGAATTTAATCCATAAAATTGTACAGAACTAAAAGAGGAAATCAATAAAGTCTGGATAAAGATAAAAACATATATTCTTAGAAGAGAAGGCACAATTTTAGAATGCTATCATATTATCAAAATAATTTACTAATTCAGTGCAATCCCCCAAAAAACTCTAAAAGAATATTTTCCATGTTTGATAAGCTGAAAATACAACAGTAAGATGTAAAATGATGATAATACCAAGAAAATAATGTTAAAATAAGAATAACCAAAAAGGTCTCATTGTGTCTGTTAGAAAAAACATGCTCCCAAATTACTTCAGACCCAGTGACCAGATTCAGTTTCAAATTTTCAGATAAAATACAATAGAATAGTGAATAAAGTCTCGTTGAATTTTTATTTTTTTATTTTTTTTATTTTTTAAATACAATTTTTTTTAACATATTTTTTATTTTAAAATTGTGGGGTACAGTTAAAGGTTAGGTATACAAATATGCATCGTTCAGGCACCCTTGTTGATAAGGGGTGTCCCCCCATCCCCAGACAGACATTGACTACCGTTAATCCCACCTCCCTTTCCCTCCCTGCACCCTCATAGTTTCCCGCCACTGTCAATCCTTTTCTTACAGCATTACGATAGATGTTCAAGGTCCACTTATGAGTGAGAATATGTGATACTCAGATCTTTGTTTCTGTGAGAGATCACTCAGTATTATAGACTCTAGTTCCATCCAGGTTGCTGTGAAATTCATGATTTTGTTCTTTTTTATGGCTGCGTAGTATTCCATCATGTATAGGTACCACATTTTTTAATCCAGTCCTCTTTTGATGGACAGCGTGGTTGGTTCCAGGTTCTCGCTATTGTGAACAATGCTGCGATAAACACACGTGTGCAGGTGTCTTTTTGATAGAGTGATTTGAGTTTTTCAGGGTATATTCCCAGTAGAGGGATTGCAGGGTCATATGGGAGGTCGATATTTAGAGCTTTTAGGAATCACCACACTGCTTTCCACAGAGGTTGCACTACTTTACACTCCCACCAACAGTGTAGAAGTGCTCCCTTTCCACCACATCCTCTCCAGCATCTGTTATTTTTTGAATTATTGATAATGGCCATTCTGACTGGAGTTAGGTGGTATCTCAGTGTAGTTTTAATTTGCAACTCCTTGATCACTGAATTTTTAAAATGATAAAGTTGGTTTTTCAAAAAACATTTTTAGGAGGTCAGCTTCTTTTAACATTTGTTTTTTTCTTTTGAGTTGGAGTATCATTCTGTCATCCAGGCTGGAGTTCAGTGGCATGCTCATGGTCACCACAGCCTTAACCTGCAGGACTCAGGCGTTTTTTCTACCTCAGCCTTCCCAGTAGCTGGAACTACAGGCATGCACGACCATACCCAATTATTTTTTGATTTGTTGTAGGAACGAGGTCTCATCAAGTTACTCAGGCTCATCAGGTTATTCAGGTTGGTCATGGATCCCTGAACTCAGGCAATCCTCTTGCTTCTGACTCTCAAAGTGCTGAGATTACAGGTGTGAGCCACCACACCCAGTCTAACATTTACTATTGATTTGCAAAATTTATACAATATATAGAAAATGTTCTTCAGATGTATTTGAGCTAAATGTATAAAACTAAACCCTTAATACTTAATATTAATAAAACTTAAATAAATTCATAATGTTAGTAGAGGAGGTCTTAAAGGAATATAAAAGGAAAATATGAACATATATAAAGAAAACTATTCATAGACACAGATATTGAATATTTTAATAAAGCTAAATGAACAGAATATATTGTTAAAAAGCTTAAAAATAAGAAAATGTGGGTATTTTATTTTCTACGTATATCTCTCAAATATTAAGAAAAAGACAAACTTAAACACCTTTTTATCGGACACGCAAAATTAAAAAATTTTAAACAATATCCAGTGTTGGCAAATGTGTAGGAAAAGGAATATTGCCATATAGTTTTGGTTAAAATGGCCTTTACACTAAGAACAATTTGTTGCAATTGCTAAACCTTCAAATTCCCTCTCTAGTTTTTATTATAGAAAAACCATTACATTTTATGCAAAGAAACACATAGAAAAATGTTCACTGGAGCACTGATTGCCTTGACAATGAACGTGAAACAAGGCAAGTGCCTATCATTTGGGGAATGGTTAAATAAATAAAAGGACATCAATAAATAAATAGCATGTGCTCATTAAAATTAATGAGATAGATCTATAAATACTAACCTTGATACATGTCTTTGATATATTGCTAACTGTAAAAAGCAAGTTGCAGACAAATATGTATAGCATGATAGCATGATCCATTTCTTAATGATGAAATTTATGGAACTGTATATAAGTACTGTGCATGTTTATCGAAGTGTGTATAGTCTTACTACAGTGTCGCTAGAGTAGCAGAGGGAGTTTTATTCACTTCATATTCTTTGTTTTAAAATTAAATTTTAGTTTCAGTATATCTTAATTGCAAAAGTAAAAGATTCACTTAACAGTCTAGATTTATACTGGGTTAAGTGTATAAGAGAAATTGCAGGGTTTTTTTTTTTTTTAACACACATTGTTTGCTATGTACAGTATAAATTTAACTATTGTTTAAATTTTTTTTTTAACTTTCAATTAGATTCCTTTTTTTTTTTTTTTTGAGTTGTGATCTCACTCTTTTGCCCAGGACAATCGCAGGTCACCACAGCCTTGAACTCCTGTGCTCAGGCATCCTTCTACCTCAGCCTCCTGGGTAACTGGGACTACAGGTGCCCGTCACCATGTCCCACTAATTTTTTTTGTGTGGCAGGAGGGGAGTGATTTTTTTGCAGAGATGAGGTCTCACTATGTTGCCCAGGTTGGTCTCGAACTGCTGGGCTCAAGCAATCCTCCTGCTTCGGCCTCCCAGAGCCCTGGGATTACAGGCATGAGCCACCATGTCTACCCTAGAGTCTTTTAATGTCAATAAATTTAGTCTTTTGTATTAATTAAAACAAAGCCTATAATTTCTACCATGGCAAAAGCAGAAGGCAGAGGTTTCTTTCTTGTGTTCTTTAGTGTACTTCAAATTCATTCTAATAAGAATATAGTGATTTTATTTGAAATCTGATAAGCAGTATTAGCAACACTAATGATAATCCATGCGACTGAGACACCAATTAGATAAATAGGTTCATTTAGAGTCCTTCCATGAAATTATCATTGCAGTATATTTACCAGATCATTCAATTAATAGGAAAATATGTAATATCATCCTGGGGAAATTTTTCCTATAATATAATTATACCTGTCTCAAAGTCAGGGCCTCAGAATGTAGCCATTAAAAGGTGGATCATTTTATATAATTACTTTTCATTGAATTATAAAAATCAGTGCTCTTTATATGACTTTCTTTTCTGTCCCTTGACACACCATTCCTTGAAGAGGACTCTTGTTTCTACAAACAAAAAGCCCTTAGGATGTTTCTGTGTGAGTTCAGGGCTCTCTGTCACATTACAAATCTCCTTTAGAACTTGAGGAAGGTCTATGTACAGAATTGAAAACTGCCAAGATTTTCAAAAGAGAAAAATTTACAGTAAGCTGAGAAGACTACATGGATTTTGACTGAATAGTTTTGCTAATATTCTGCTGTTATCCCATGTAGAACTAATAGCACTGAGGATGCCAAGTTCAATGTTATCCCAGAGCTGCTGTGTTTAACATTCTCTGCAGATGGAACCTGACAGATTGTCATACACAGAACTCACCAAAACTTGTAAATGTGTCCCCATACCTGCCTCCATTGCCTCCTCCCTCACTCCAGAGCCCAGCACCTGTGCCAATGGCAGATGTCTCTAGGAAATCAGTTTTCTTTCTGCCTGGACCTGAGTCCTGCCTCAGAACCCTTTTTTATCACGGCACTTCAGGTAGTTACCACCGACTGTTTGAAGTTGATATATGTTACATTTCTGTCCTACATAAACTCTTATTTTTCTGCTGCCTTTTTTTCAAGTATAATTATCACTATATTCTTATGTGAAGCATTCTAAAGGACATAAGAAAGAAACCTTTGCCTTCTGCTTTTGCCATGGTAGAAACTTTAGGCTTTGTTTTAATTAATACAAAAGAATGAATTTATCAACATATGAATGCTAATATGGTTTTGCTTCCATTTTTCACCTTTAGTGTGTTTTTTTTCTACATTGTGTTAATTTAAATCCTTACCATCTTTCAAGGTCAAGCTCATGTCTGACTTCCTTCAAGAAGCTTCCCAGACAATGACCACTATAACCTCCAACTCCTCTGAAAGTTTCCTTCATTTTTTTACATGTAGTAATTAGTTGACATTATCAAGAACTTGGTTAAATCCTTAATTTGTGAATCCACGGTGCCACTATTGCATGGAATATGCACCATACAAAAAAGAAAATAGTTAATGAAAACAGTGTGATAGCTTTAGGTCTTTAATGAATCTTAAGTATAGGTCGAAGACATTACTGACGTGGGTTATTATTTCTAGCTAAGAATAAATGCCTTTTCAATTTTTTTCTAAGGAAGACTATAGTGGAACAGGGTTTCGAACATTATTCATCAGAATTAAAAATTATAGATGACATTTCCAAACTTCATTTTTTAAAGTGCCCATTACTTCTAAACAAAGCAAAATGCATGCTATCTATGCCCATGGGATTTAATATTCAAATCAAATTAGAAATTTGATTTTTTTAAGAAGAAATTACTTCAGCTGCTTGCCAGTGAGAAACATCCTCTTAATACTTCTGGTCTGGAGCATGACTCGTTGGTGAAGACCTATTTCACCAAATGAGTTCTACCTACAACATACATTATCATGCATATGACAAAACTATTGCACCATCATCTAGTCCAATGAAATGCAGAAACAAATTTTATTTAAAGGGGGGAACTTCAATGTTAAGAATGTGCACAGTTTACACATTTTGACATCTCATTATTGAATTTAAGTGCTGATTAATGAAATGCTAGTAATTCACTATTTTAAAATCAAGAATTGATACCATAATGTATTTCATTTTATATTATTATGTTTAACAATAATATAGAGGATCTTGTATCAGGGAGTTTTTTTTTTGGCACAAAGCATGTTTTTAATGTCAAAGCACAATTTTCAAAAAGTCTAAAATGTTCCTCTAATACAGAGAACAAATGCATGCCAAAGACATATTCAACTCATTAATGAAGGTACAACAAGATGGTAAAGCCAATTTCAAGAGCATTTGAGAAACAGAAATGTACATAGTTAATGAGGAAAGTCATATCAAAGTAAGTTTGCTAAGTAGAAGATAAAACTGGTTAATATCCTACAGGGCAATGCAACGGTTAAAACTAATATCAATTTCCCTTGAAATTATTCACATTTCTACTGGACAAAATCCACAAATTAGCTTAAAATTTCACAAATTTGACTCTTAGTCAATAGTACATCAAACCAAGGCACAGTCTCCTAAGGAATAAATAACCCCTGGAAAGGCCAGTTCAACAAGCACTAGTATGACTTTGAAAGATACAGAATCATGCTCATGCCTCATTTTCAAATTTTGTATATTCCAAACTATTCTTAATTTATATTCTTAACCAAGAAACACTACTTGCGTAGATTACTTCACTTCTTGATTACTTGTATCAGGAGCATTTTCAATTTGCTTTTTATTTGGGGCAGTCTCACTTGCTTGCTTTCTCTCTGTCTGCCTCTCTTTGAAAGCACACAACACTGAAAGCTCTTGTGTTTTTTTTCCCCCCTGATCTTATGAGAGTTATTCCATATGTGGAAAAGTAATATGAGTAACATACAAAGAAACTAGATGGACATGAGGATGACTGGTCTTGACTCTTGCCACCACTTTTGAAGTGTCTGAGCAAAATTAAAATATACTACCTATTTCGAATCTTCATGATTACTTTTAAATAGCCCAAAGAAAGTATTTTTTTCTCAATTTTTTATATTTATATGTAAATTTTTTTTATTTTAAAGATGTGGGGTACAATTCAGGAATAGGTATACAATTGGTCATCATACAGGTAAAGTTTGGGCCTCCCTTTGGTCCCCACTTTGTCTGGTTTGAGATCAGGTACCTTTACTGATGTTGTGTCTCCCCCCACCCCAGCAGTATCCTGCTGCTGCCAATCCCTTTCTTACAGTATTATGGTAGATGTTCAGGGCCCACTTATAAGTGAGAACATGTGGTACTCTGTTCTTTGTTTCTTTGACAGATCACTGAGTACGATAGACTCTAAATCCATCCATGTTGCTGCGAAGTCCATATGTTTGTCCTTCTTTATGTCTGTGCGATATTCCATCGTGTATATGTACCACATTTTTAAATCCAGTCCAGTTTCAACGGGCAACATGGTTGTTTCCATGTTTTTCTATTGTGAATAGTGCTGCAATAAACATGCCTGTGCCGGTATCTTTTTTATAGAATGACTTGAGTTCCTCTGGGTATATTCCTAGTAGGGAGATTGCTGGGTAAGAAAGTCTTACATCATAAATTATAGGGTATGCCAGAGCTCTTTGTAAGGCATCTGTTTTTGTTTTTTTCTTTCTCATCTTCAAAATAATTTACAGTTTAATAAAGATGTTCTGTATTAAGTATGTTATAGTTGAATTTGCAGGTGACTATCTTTCAGGATATGAAACCAAAGTGGGAGAGGCCATTGTATATCTTTACAGTTAACGTGTCTATGAAAACAAATAATTTTCTATAGATTTTTTTTGGTCCTTCTAATTCCCATATGCCTCACTGAGAATGACTAAATTTTACTATGAGTAATTTCCCACTGGATCTGGTTTTAATTTGTACGTATTTGCTTCAGGGAGGCAGTTCATTCCAATAACAAGTAGCGTCACGTAAAGTTATGCAAATTGGACCTTCCTTAAGGCTGCCTTCCAGAGGTGTAAGAGCATATCGAAATGCAGCCCAAACTCGTCTCTTTAAACTTGAGGTCCATGGGACTTTACACCTAAGCAGGAGATACTTTGTAAAAAATTCACAAAGGCAACTTTGGGGTGAACTATGACTGTAATTAATTTGTGATCCACCTTATCCAAGAAAAGCAAAGACAGCCTCAATCGACCTTTGAACCAGAAGGCAAAATTTATCTGGAGAAGTTTCATAATTTCCTATGTGAATACATATATATCCATACACATTTGCATGACACACAGCTAGCTAGAGGTCAAGCAGTGGCTCACACCTGTAATCTCAGCACTTTGGGAGGCAGAGGCGAGAGGATTGCGTGAGCTCAGGAGTTCGAGACCAGGCTGAGCAATATGTCAAGAACTCATCTCTACAATAAATAAATAAAAAATCAGCCCAGCATGGTGGTGCATACCTGTGGTTCCAGCTACTTGGAAGGCTGAGGCAGAAGGATCGCCTGAACCCAAAAAGTTGAGGCTGTGGTGACCAAGAGTTGTGCTACAGCACTTCAGCCTGGGCAACAGAGTGAGACTCCAACTCAAAAAAAAAAAAAGGAAGAAAGACTAACTAAGGATGGGATAGGTATGGATAGGGACTCAGAAATTAAGAATAAGCAACATTCAACAATAACAAAAGTAATAGCTAACATTTATTAAGAGCATACCATGTCCCAGAGACTGAAATACATTTTGATATGAATTATCTCAATATTTTGTCGATTAATACTTTTATATGTACTATAACTGCCTTTCGCTTTCCATGACAGAATGAATTGATCAGAAATTCTAAAATTTTTATACCCTATAATAATCTAGAAGCAAAGGCAGAATGCAGACTTTAAATCTGCATTCCTCCTGACATACTGCGAAAGTTTTTATTCTTGTAAGGAATCTCTGCATGGAACTTGTTAAGATGTTTCCCAGCTGCTTGTTCTTTCTTTTCAGTGTAACCCCAAACAAGGAATGTTTCACATGGTTTTAGATTTCTGAATGGAAGTTGAGCACAGCTGTGATATCAAATGAGGTACCACCTGGCCTAATCACCGTAACAATATGTCCTCTGTCCTGCACAGCTCACAGATGGATTGGGTATCAGCCTGATGTCATAATCTGTTAAGTTTGTGATATGGTGCGTTCCCCACCCATTTAAGATTATTCTCCTCTTCTCTGATGGCACTCTGTACCCTAAATAGAGAGATGACACTGTCATTATATGCCACTATCACTAGTCATATGGGATCTTAGTTTGCATTACTTAAGGATAATTATATGGTGCTCCAATTCATTTGGTGAACTGTCACTCCACTACTGAGAAACTTATGTGGAATTTTAATAAATACTATGACATTCATAAAGCAGATTATTACTCTTCCACATTTACCTCATTCTTTTTTTATCATTCAAGTTCTAAATATCGACTTGCTTAAAATCCATGCTGCTGAGCTTTCTCTTTGGCGTATTAAAGTGAGTCTCAAATACTATATATAGAGTTGTGATTTTATACTTGCATCTAAGCTCTCATATAAAATACAATCATATAAAAGTTATCAGTAATGGATACATCTTATCATCTATGCCCCATATTTAAAGGGACAATATGATAGCATAATTAAATCATTAAGCATTTATTATCTCTAGTGATGGATAATGGAACTGCAGAGATGAACAGTTACTCCAGCCTTAAAGAGGCTTTCAGACTCTTCTAATTCACCTTCTCCCTACATCCCCTCAGAAAAGCTCATCTGAGTTCATGCAAGCAAGCATTGTTTCTTTAAGTGGTCGATCGATCAGTTGACCATCCCCCAAAGACCATCCCCAATCCCCTCTTCTATTGTTACTAACTTCTCCGTATAGAGGCTAGGGAAAATATCACTCATCTTTTCAGTACCCCTTGCCGCTATGGCCAACCAATGAGATGCAACAGAAATCTGGTAGCAGTTATGACTGAAGCATGCTGGGAAGCTCTGGGAAAGACACACCTTTCTGATAACAGAGAGAACTCTATTGATTCTCCAATCTCCCTTTTTCCATCCTGAATGTGAGCGTGATGCTGGGAGTCCTCGCATCATCATGAAGCCATAAGATAATTGCTAAGAGGGGCAAAGGGCAGGATAGAAAATCCCGGTATCATAGTGACAAGGTTGTCCACAGCCCTGGTGTGCCTACAGGTGACTTCTTGCTAAATAAAATTAAATCATTGTTTGTTTAATCCATTCTTAGAGGATGGATTTTTCACAGATGACCACAATAAATGTGCCAATAAAGTCAAAATAAATCACTTTCATAATGCATCAAGAATTTTCCTATCCATTTCCTAATTCCTGTTAAAATTTATTTATTTTCCAAGCACAGAAGGGAAAATAAAAGCATTAATATTGCAGTTTAATTATGTTTAGATGGTTGACATCATAGAGATGGGGTGCAATAGCTTCGCTAAAAAATAATTGCTACTGGGTAATGAAGTACTAATACATTTCTTTTAACCATGTCAGTGAAGTATTTATGAACGGCATCTAAAGTACCATATATTTTTAATGAAAATTATATATTTTTTTACATTATGAAGATAATATTGAGGTATCAAACAATTTAGGGTTATTTTTGAATTCCATTTGTGCCTTGAAACAACTGAAAAATTTTAAACGAGGTGGGAGGCTTCAGAGGGAGAACTAGGAATCAATAATATATTTACAATCACATGAATTATACCGTGGATAAATAAAGAAGACAAAAGGTGTCCTGTATCTAGGATGGAGTTACCGGAAAACACAATGAAAATCTCCTCTCCAAAGGGGTAGGTTAGAACTTCCAGCATTTTATATTTCCCTAGATCGGATATTGTGGATAGGAGAGGACTAAATCTGCTCTGTCTACTGAAACACATAGAGTCAATGGGGAGAAACCACTCATTGTTCACAATGATTAGTTCATCATAAGTTGAGAAAAATAATCCTAGCAAATACAGCCACACCATTTCTAAATGTTTGTAACGCTTGAGTTTGGGACGCAAACTCGAAAAGACAATGACAGGGAAGAAGCGTTGCTTAAAATGCAGCATTTGCTCTAATAGAGGATAGAATGCGGACACACTTGAATTCCATGTAGAAGGAAACCGAAAAGCACAGAATGTTGCTGAGAAGAAGGCAGAGAATAAAGGATGTGACATGTGCCACTCGGCAGGTGGGGTGGCAGTACCTCAAATGGCAGTACCTCCAATGGCGAAAATGTTGGAATTTTGGTTTAAAAAGGAATACATTAAATCTTTGTAAACATCTGTGTGCATATTTGATTAAAAATCTTTACCTGTGTTTACCTTTCTAGGTGACATTTGCTTTTTCTGACTCGATCGGGGAAAATACAAATATCTTATTTGTCAATTCAATAAAAATCTAAAAATATTTTAATATTTTCCTCGACAAATTTGAAGACACACTGAATGGATTATAGGCATCCTCTTCTATGAATGTGCGGTCAGGCATACTAACACCGTTGAGATTTGCTTTGACCTATGTCCAGGCATTTCAGGTTCAGTTCATCACATTAAGTGCCTCTCCTCTACAAAGCAATTTCTACAGAAGTTATTTTATAGAAATATTAAATGTCAATAACTCAAAAACTATTTGCTAAAGGGGTTTGCTATTTACCTACACTTTTAACTATCCCTCATTATGTTACTAACTATAGAGGAAGTAGATTTTTTTTAATGAATTTTGCTTCACGTACAAAGCCAATATTTTTAAATTAACTTTTTGAAAGGCTTACTGCTTAATATTGGCTTCATAAGCTAACAATGTTTTATCTCTCAGGTGTAATTCTGGAAATCTTCAGCATTGAATTCAACATTTTGTTATTGAGAAATAATGCAGATTATTATGAATTAAGTGTTTTACAAATCCTCCCTAGAAAAATAGTAGAGATATGTAAATTTTTAATTAATATATATTTCGACACTTCAGAATATATCATGTGCGTATTCTTTAATAGTTAGCTAATGTCTAGGAATTCACCAAAATAAATTGAACAGTGTTGTCTTTTCACAGCACTTATGGTTTGCATGCTCTTCCCCCCACCAGGAAAGATAAATACAAAATTCTTAGTTACCACATTTCTCTTTCAACTACACTACATTCTATCCATAGGTAACAAGTTATTCCTTGAACATATAATGCTCTTTCAGATAACTTTTGCCGTATATAAATTGTTTCTTCTTTCTGATACTTTTCTTCTACCTGCTATACATGGGAAACCCACTTTTCCTCTCAATTCAAACCTGATTTCTCTTGGGAAGTCTGTTCTTCCTGATTTGCCCCGGCGAATGTTGCCTCTCATTCTCTAGTCTTCATTTTTATCTTGTACAGTTAAAATAGGATTCATTCGTTAAAACATAGTATCCATAGGTATCCTCATTTGTTCAAGTCTTCCTTTATGTCCTAAAGTTGGGAAGATTTCAACATACAGTTTTTACATGTATGATTACAGTTCATTCTAAGTTTAAAATAACTACTGTTTCTATAGAAAGTAATCTATTTTTCTAAATTCTAACTATTAATAATTGCCTCTATAGGGGGTAGCTATTGATTTTGCCTATTTGCTTTTTGACTAGATAACTTACTGAATTATCTTTCTTACTAACTGCTGGAGTCCTGCTCCCGCAGGGTCTGGAGTTCCTGGAGGTGAGATGGATTCAGCAATTATTCTGGAGAAAGAGATTGGACTCCTGTCTAGTGCAGAAGCCGATTCTGTAGGAGGGATAGATATAGAGAGAAAGATAGAGGGATAGATATAAAGAGAAAGAAAGAGAATGGGCAACTGTTCAAAGGATTGAGAAGAAGCCATTTATTGAAAGTACAG
>CAUYQG010287492.1:0-15547 GCA_963574415.1 Tarsius wallacei | reverse complement strand
TGCACATTCTCCCTCAACCAGACTCATCCATGAGGGTGCCTGCTGCTCTGCCTGACCCCATAAGTCTACAGGGTCCCTGGATTTAGGGAAGGCAGCCCCAGGGCTTTGAGGGTTTCTGACCTAGCTCTCTTGGAGAGTCATTGGATTAAATGCCGATGTGGTAAATTCTCAAGTCTTCCTCTGTGAATATCACTAATTTGTTCCGAACACAGTGCTCTGTAGTAAGGATTGAGAGTGAGGGGAACAGAGGGAAGAAAGAAACTGAGGAGAGTAGTTCTGACTCAGGAAACAAGTTTATTCCACCCACTCTCTGTAGCTTGGGACACAGTTGATTAGCTACTGCTTTATCTCCCTACTACATCCAACCAGGAGTCAATGAGGAGCTGGGTGGAAGGAAGTTTCCAAGCAGCAAACTCTTTAGAAAACCTTTTTTTTTTTTTTTTTTTTAGTTGGAGTCTCACTCTGTCGCCCAGAATGGAGTGCAGTGGCAGCTCCCGGCCACCGCAGCCAAGACCAGCTGGGCACCGGCGATCCTTCCGCCTCAGCCTTCCGAGTAGCCGGAATTACAGGCACGCACTACCATGCCCGGCTGATTTTTTGAGTTATTGTAGAGATGAGGTCTTGCTTGCCCAGGCGGGTCTCGAACCCGCGGGCTCATGCAATCCACTCACCTCAGCCTCCCAAAGGCACGGGATTACAGGCTGAGCCACCGAGCCCGGCTAGGGGTCCTATTTCAATCTTCTGCATGTGGTCAGCCAGTTTTCCCAGCACCATTTACTGAATAGGTTTTCCCCTCCCCAGTTGGAGGCTTTATCAAAGATGAATTAGTTGAGGAATTGAGGCTTTGCTTCCGGAATCTCTATCCTATTCCATTGGTCTATGTGCCTGTTTTTATACCAAATACCAGGCTGTTTTGATAACTGTAGTCTTACAGTAGAGTTTGAAGTCTGGAAGTGTGATATCTCCTGCTTTGTTTCTCTTGCTAAGGATTGTTTTGGCTGTTCATGGTCGTTTGTTTCCTTATGAATTTCTGTATTGTCCCTTCCAGGTCTGAGAAGAATGATGTTGGTAACTTAATGGGTATTGCGCTGAATCTGTAGATTGCCTTTGGTAGGATGGACATCTTAACAATGCTGATTCTTCCTATTCACGAGTTTGGTATAGTTTTTCATTTCATTCTTCTTGGATTTCTTTGAGTAGTATTTTGTAATTCTTATTGTACAGGTCTTTCACTTCTCTGGTTAGGAAGATGTCGAGGTATTTCATTTTTTTGTGTGGCTATTGTGAATGGGATTGTGCTTTTTATTTTGGTCTCTGCCTGCTTATTGTTGATTTATAGGAATGCAACTGACTGTTGCATGTTTATTTTCTACGCTGAGACTTTGCCAAAGTCCTTTATCATTGCAAGCAGGTTTTTAACAGATTCTCTTGGATTTTCAAGGCATAGGATCATATCATCAGTAAAGAGGGATAACATGACTTCCTCTTTTCCTATTTGGATACCGCTGATTTCCTTCTCTTATCTAATTGCCTGGGCAAGGACTTCCAACACAATATTGAACAAGAGAGGTGATAGTGGGCAGCCTTTTCTTGTTCCAGTTTTCGGGGAAATGTTTCTAGTTTCTGTCCATTTATCAATATGTTAGTTGTGGATTTGTCATAGATGGCACTTACTATTTGGAGATATGTTCCTTCTATACCTAGGTGTTTGAGGGTTTTTATCCAGAAGGGATGCTGGCTTTTATCCAAAGCTTTTTCTGCATCTAATGATATAATCATGTGGTTCTTGTTTTTGCATCTGTTGATGTATTTAATTACATTTACGGTCTTGCAAATGTTGCTTATATGTAGTAGTCCTGCATAAAGAAAAAAAAAACTATATATATATATATATATATATATATATATATATATATATATATATTTAACCCAAGTAAGTGCTAAATGTTAAGATAAATGACAGAAATAAATTAAGAGGTGCAGAAAAAAAATAAAACTGCACTGGGGGTTGTATTAAAATCAGCAAAATGTTTAGCATTTAATGAAATCTATGACTATTTGTGGCCAAGTAACTGCAAAAAATTACAAGTAACCGCAAAAAAATTTCTACAATAATTGATTTTCTTTTTAAAAAAGCATACGCTAAAAGTTTTTTAAGCTACTGAAATTAAGGTAAATAAGGGTAAATGTTTCTGAGTATGTAAAAACAGACACCTTCCAAGGTTCTAATGCTAGGATAAAAATAAACTACATTACTGCTCAAAATGTACTGCACTGTTTCTATGATGACTGATTTTTCTTTTTTTCTTTTTTTGAAGCACAGGTTAAAAGCTTCCATTGTAATTGGGGGTAAATAAAGGAAGGAGAACTCTGTGTGCTTAAGAAAAAAACCTCTAGGTCTCTAATGCCAAGGATAACGATAGGGTACAGAGAAGACAAAGAAGATGCAGGCATCAATGCAAGAAGTCATTTCACCACTTCACTCCAAGCTCCAATTTCCTAAGACCTTGGTAGCCTCCAGGTAAGAAAAGATGAGACAAACTCACACAGAGAAGTCAGTTGAGCGGCACAGTGAAAGTCCATTCACAAAAGCCCTTGAGAGGATCAGCAAATGAGGCTACTCAGGGACAGATATTTCCTGCCATTTATCAGTCTAAGTTGTGAAAAAGAGGTATTAGTAGCTGCTTTTTAAAAAATTTGAGAAATATTTTATTCCTTTTCTTGAGTGTGACCTCTTGAAAAAATATCAGCTTCCAATTAAGATACCACCAAAAGAAAACTTTGTAGACATCTGTCTTACAAATCCTGGGAAGCTGCACTGTGAAAGACAAGGAACTAAAGGATGAAAACCATGAAATGGAACTCTTCCCTTCAGAAAATTTTCTTTTATAACACCACCACAGGGAAGGCACTGTCACCTCAATTTTTAGAGAGCTGAAGGTTCTGGAACTCTTTCTTTCATAAGTAAATCTTCTAAAGATGTATGTCTTACATTCTTGTCTCTAAAATAAAATCAATCTATTGATCATTACTTAGTATTAATATTATTATTATTATTATTATTATTATTTGAGTTGGAGTCTCACTCTGTTGCCCAGACTGGAGTGCAGTGGCCACTCCCAGCCACCGCAGCCTCGACTTGCTGGGCTCTGGCGATCCTTCCACCTCAACCTTCCAAGTAGCTGGAACTACAGGCGCACGCTACCACGCCCGGCTAATTTTTTGATTTTATCGTAGAGATGAGATCTCGCCAAGTTGCCCAGGCGGGTCTCGAACCCATGGGCTCAGGCAATCCATGACCTCAGCCTCCCAAAGCACAAGATTACAGGCTGGGACATTGAGCCCGGCTATTTTTTAAATAGTCATTCATGTTTTAAGACCTAATCCACCCTTAGAGGAAAACCAGGGGAGAGGAACAACCCAGGTGGCACCATGTGGAACCAGATAAATCCAGAATTGGGTAGGATATTCTCATGACAACTGTCCTGAACTCTTCAAAAAGTCACCATCAATGGGACAAACACAGGATATGTGATTGTAAGATGAAGTGAACTTTTCTAGTTTAGCATAGGCTATAAGGACATAACTACTAACTAGAGTCAAACAAACTTTGGTTTGCTCTTTAATCTGTCCCTGACTAGCTGTGTCCTGTGGAACATTTTAAAAATAGAGATCATTCAAAGAAATCAAAGCAGACACAAACAAATGAAAAAACATCCGATGCTCATGAATTGGAAGAATCAAAATTGTCTAGATGTCCATCCTACCAAAGGCAATCCACAGATTCAAAACAATACCCATCAAATGACCAACATTATTCTTCACAAACCTGAAACAATACATAATTTCATACAGAAACAATAAAGAGCACAATAAACAGCCAAAGAACAATAAACAGCCAAAACAACTCTCAGCAAAGAAATAAAGTAGGAGGTATCACACTTTCTACTACAATGCTACAATAATCAAAACAGTCTGGTATTGGTACAAGAATAGACATAGAGACCATGGAATAGGACAGAGATTCCAGAAGCAAAAACTCAATCTCTCAATCAATTCATCTTTGACAAAACTATCAATAGTGTCCACAGGGAGAGGAGACTTTGTTTAGCAAATGGCACTGGGAAAACTGGTTGACCACATGCAGAAGAATGAAACAGGACCCCTATCTATCACCATATAAAAAAACCAACTCTAGAAATGGATCAAAGACTTAAACATAAAACCTCAAACTGTAAGTATCTTTTTTTTTTTTTTTTGAGTTGGAGTCTCACTCTGTCACCCAGGTTGCAGTGGCACACTCACAGCCACCACAGCCTCCACCTGCTGGGTTCAGGCTGTCCTTCTGCCTCAATCTGTCAAGTAGTGTGAACTACAGATGCATGCCACCACACCCAGCTAGTTTTTCCATTTATTGTAGAGACGAGGTCTCACCAGGTTGCCCAGGCTGGTCTTGAGCCCCTGGACTCAAGCAATCTTCTTGCCTTGGCCTCCCAAAATGCTGAGATTACCGGCTTGAGACATTGTAGAAGAAGCAAGAGATACCCTTATGCACATTGGAGAAGGCAACCAATTCTTGATCAAATCCCCCAAAGCGAATGCCATAAAAGATAAGGCAGACATCAAACTGAAAAGCTTCTGCACAGCCAAAGAAGCCATCAAGAGAGTAGGAAGACAACCCACAGAATGAGAAAAACAATATTTGTTAGTTGTGTGTCTGACAAAGTTGTGTGATCCTAACATCCAGGATCTACAAGAAACTTAAACAAGCTAAAAGGAAAAAAATAAACAATCCCATTAAAAATGGACAGAGGACATAAATAGATACTTCTTAAAAGAAGACATATAAGCAGCCACCAGATACATGAAAAAATGCTCAGCTTATTAACCATCAGAGAAATGGCAAATCTAAACCTCACTGAGATATCATCTTACTCCATTATTAATAAATCAAAAAACAATAGGTGTGGGTATGGAAAAAAGAGAGCATTTCTATATTACTGGCAAGAGTGTAAACTAGTCCAACTTCTATGGAAATAGTGTGGTGATATCTAAAGGAACTAGAAATTGACCTTCCATATCATCCAGCAATCCCCCACCTAGGAATATACCTGGAGGAACACAATTCATTCTACAAAAAGGACACCAGCACACACATGTTGATTACTACACAATTCACAATAGCAAAAACATGGACAGGATAAAAAAATGTGGTAAATATACATGATGAAATATCATACAGTCATAAAAAAGGACAAAATCATGGACTTCTTAGCAAAATGGATGGATTAGGAGACATTCTAAGCAATCTATCACAGAAACAATGAGTTGAATACCACATGTTCTCACTTATAAGTGAGACCTAAACATTAAACACAATAGCACAAGGGAGGAATCAGCAGCTGTGCAGCTGTGGGACACTGTCAGGGGTAGGATGAAGGCAGGGGAATATATCAATACGAAGGTTACCTGATCCTAAACCAGTGTAGTAAAGACAAGTTGGAGGCCCAAACTTCAGTTGCACATATATTACTTATGTACCTAATTCTGACTTATATTCCACATCTTTATAATTGAAAAAAAAAAATACAGGAGCCATATAGTCAGTGAGAAAAAAAATAAAATAGAGCAATAGGGCATCATCAATCACAAAAGAACATGTCACTTGGTCCAGCTCCTAAGGAATCAAAGGAGAGTCAAGGAGGCTCAAGGGTCCAGCCCAATATCATATAAGTAATGCCACAGAACAGTCTGTCAAGCAAGAGTGCTGAAGAAGTGACCATTCCCCTGCCATGCATGAGCACCTAACCATGTTGCCACATTTCACTGAAGACCTTAGCTACTGATAGTACCACAGCAAAGGACACGAGGGAGGTAGGAGATAAAAGAAGAACAAGGAAGTTGATGATCTACCTGACAAACTTGGCTCAAAAGCTGATTTTAAAGGAGCTACAGGGTGGTCTACCTTTGCTTTCAAGGGGAAAGCAAAGTCTTATTTACTGGGCTCATACAGAAAATAAATACATGTGTTGGTATCATTACATTTTAAAGAAAATTATCTTTAAAATTATCTTTAACAATGCAATTTGAAACCACAAAAACCTGCACCCCAAAATCAAGGCTGCTGCCCCCCACAACTGTTTCAACACAATTAAATGAAGATTTTAATATATTAAATGCTATGTTTATTAGTCACTGGTAATCCCTTACAGTTGATGGTAGGGCCTTTATCTGCAAATGCAATTCACTCTGGTACAACACTACTGTACTTTCCAAATACAAGCTGAGTATCAATCCCTTTTCAAACAGCTCATCATAAGGTCTAATGAGTCACCTGTATTACATTAGGAAAGCTTTCAGGGGACATTTCTTAGAAGGCTTCATGTATTTTTTTGTTCCTTTCCAATGCATTAAGTATCCATCTACCCAATACAGAAAATAACCAATACTTTAAAATTTTTTAATATTAGTAAATAGTTTTTAAAATGGATCAGACTAAAGAGCAAATAGTCACAAAAAATTAAGAAGGACCAAATAAGCCAGGCTCGGTGGCTCAGCCTGTAATCCCATGCCTTTGGGAGGCTGAGGTGAGTGGATTGCCTGAGCCCATGGGTTCGAGACCCGCCTGGGCAACTTGGCGAGACCTCATCTCTACAATAAATTTAAAAAATCAGCCGGGTGTGGTAGCGCGCGCCTGTAATTCCAGCTACTCGGAAGGCTGAGGCGGAAGGATCTCTGGAGCCCAGCAGGTTGAGGCTGCAGTGGCTGGGAGCGGCCACTGCACTCCAGTCTGGGCGGCAGGGAGACTCCAACTCAAAAAAAAAAAAAAAAAGAAGGACCAAATAATATCTTACACACACAATTTCATAAAGAAGAACACAAAACTGGTTCTAAAATTTAAAAAAAAAAGCTTTGTTCTCCTGTGACTACACAGGTCCATCTCATCTTATTGTTCCTCACAAATACTGTGCATTTTTACCAGTTAAAGGTGTACAGCAACCCTGTGTCAAGCAAGGTTATCTGTTCCACTTTTTCAACAGCATATGGCCACTTCATGTCTGTGTCACACTTCTGTAATTCTCGCAATACTTCAAACTGTTTTATTATTATATCTGTTTTGGTGATCAGGGATTTTTGCTGTTACTATTGTAACTGTTTGGTGGCATCATGACCAACGAACTTAGCAGATAAATGCTGTGTGTGTTCTGATTGTTCCACATTCCCCATCTCTTTCTCCTTGGGCCTCCCTATTCCCTAAGACACAACAACATTGTTGAAATGAGGCCAATTAACAGCCCTACAATGGCCACTAAGTGCTCAAGAGAAAAGAGCAGTTGCACAGTTGCATATTACTCATTTTAGATCAAAGGCTGGATATGACTAAGTTTAGTGAGAAAGGCATGTCAATAGCAAAGGCCGCACTCAAGGTTTCTTGTGCCCCAATAGGTAGCCAAGTTGTGAATGCCAAGAAAAGTTATTGAAGGAAACTAAAAGAGCTGCTCTAGTAAACATACAAATGGCAAGAAAGTAAAGGAGCAATCACTTTATTGTTGACAGGAAGAAAAATGCGTGGTCTGGATAGACAATCAAACCATATACAACATTCCCTTAAGCCAAAGCTTAATACAGAGTAATGTTCCAATGCGCTTTAATTCTATGAAGGTGAAGAAGTTGTAAAAGAAAAATCTAAACCAGGGAAAGTGCAAGGTGAAGCAGCAAGTGCTAATAAAGAAACTAGCCAGTCCTTCAAAGTCATGCATAAGACTTGGAATAACCATCCTTCAAGTTCCTATTGGTGTTGACATTTTGACCTTTTTCCATGAATCACAAATTCTAATGGCATATAGAATGACAAATCTTTCCAAAATGTTTTTATTTTACATTACTCAGACCCATCTAAGAAATCACTCACTGTGGCAGCTACAGCTTCATTTCCATTGATGCAGGAAAATCACTATTGTTTTATTTTATGAAATTGTAACAGCCACCCTAACCTTCACTAACCTCTGCCCTGATTAGCCAGGAGCCATCAACATCAAGGGAAACTCTCCATCAGCAAAAAACTTGTAATTCACTGAAGACTTAGATAATGGTAAGGATATTTTAGCAACAAAGTATTTTTAAATTAAGGTATGTATATTATTCAGACATAATACTATTGTACAACTAAACACTACAGTATAGTATAAACATAAATTTTACATGAACTGGGAAACCAAAAAACTCAAGTGACTGGCTTCATTTGCAATATCTGCTTTACTGCATGGTCTGAAACAGTCCATAATATCTCCAAGGTAAGCCTGTATCCAGTTTGTTTAAAGATTTTTTTTTTAATTACACTGTGAGGAAGAGGAAGCTAGCAAAAGTAAAGACATTTTACAACTGCACACACGGAAATATTTTAATATTTCAGTTTCACTGCCAGCTGAACAAAACTCTCATTTATCTACAAAATTTTGCAGTTTAAATTTCATGCCCTTCTCAGTTATTCTAGAAATAGGAACTTCTGCAGTGGGTAACCAACCACTAACTACAGGAACAGACTTAAGACTGACTTAATTCAACTCTACTAGAAAATAGTCAAAGTGAGTTGAGTCCATAATTTGATGCTCTTCGTCTAGCATATAATATAGTATATTCCTACAAATCTCTTTGGACTTTAATATAAACACATGTGTTCTGTACTTGCTATATTCCAGAAAACCTTTCAGTTTCTGGAAATAGCAGATTATTCATTGATCATACTATAATGAGTAGGTCCAGTCATGGCCCCTCAGATGTGAGTTTGCCTCTGCCCCAACAAATTTCAGTCATCTTCTTTGCAAGTATGGAAGGGAATCTAAATTTTAACTGAGCAAAGTAAGCGAGAACCCATAGGTGCACTAATAGCTCCCAGGGGAGCCCGGGTAAAGATAGAATGTGAACTTACAACAGCAGAGCTACTCTAATATTCAGAACCAACCCCAATACATAAGAGGGAGTAGGGGGAAATTCTCTCCAAAATGAAGAACATGTGATTATTTCTCACTGTAACTAGGATCTCCATATAGGGAGGCATATGAAATGATCTTTTATTTTGCATACCCCATTTGGAATGTATGACTGGATAAGCAATAAGAACCAGCTGACACAAAAAGCTTGTTTTCTCCACTTTCAACCTCCTGATGCTATTACAAACAGGGTCAAATGACAATATATATAAGTTCTTCTGAAAATTTACCTAGGGCATGGCTAATATTATATAAAGAAAATCTGTTTTTGTCATGAGTTTTATAGATGCTGCAACATCTAAAGAAATAGCATAGGCGAAGGAACAAAAGAATGATAGTGTATGACATACTCACGTTGTGTCTGTGGGAATCTGACCAGACTGAAAACAGTTGTCAACTGGCCAAGGCAGCCTATGATCCCTTCAGTGTTGAGCTTGGTGAACACCACAGAGACACTGCCTCCAGAGATTTTTGGTGATATGTGAACACAGACAGAACACAGAGAAGCAGTAACTTCCAAACAGTCTCAAGTGCTATTATTTGGCAAGGAGGAAGCTATGGGAATGTGAGAAGGCAAAGAACAGGTCTTTATACTACTATATGAAAGCCAAGAAGTCAGAAGTCACTTATTAAAATCCTGCAATCTGTATACATTTATAAAGATATAGTATATGATATGACCAATACTGCAAATATTCTTACATCCCTTCATAGATTTACCTTGTTATTTTCTTCTGATTGTTTAAGAATTTGAAAGCAAACTTATTTTTCTTTGCTAATGAGGCTAAACAGTAACACACAGGGAGGCATATGAAATGATCTTTTATTTTGCTCTCCTTCCTGAAAACTATGACTAAACTCTTAGAAACCCCACTTGGAATGTGTGACTTGATAAGTGGTAAGAACCAGCTGACACAAAAAGGTTGTCATCTCCACTTTCAAATCCCAACTGTGTTACACAGGGTCAAATGATTGTTTGGATAGCTTCTAATACTTGTTAAGTAGCTCCTAAGTGCTGCCCCTGATGCCGGTCACTCCCAGCAGCAAGGCCATTTGTCCTAACTTCAACACCTCTATACTACTGTTTAATTATTTACTATATTGAACTCCTAAAAAACACATTTTATGTATAGTACATTTTACATACACCAAAATTCCAAATTATGAATATTCTTAACATCCACCTTCTGCCTGGCCCTCCCACCACAGTCATTTTCTACAATAAACATCATGGGTTAGACCACAAAGATCTACACCTGCACTGCCCAAGCCAGAAGCCACTCACCAAATGTGGCTATAAAGAACTTGAAATGAGACTACATCAAACTGAGACATATTGTGAGAACCTAGTAACAAGATAAATGGCACATATCTTGATGATTTTCTTATACTAAATATATGTTGAATAATAGTATTTTGGATACGTTACGTTACAGAATATACATCATCCAATTCATTTCATCTACTTTTTTTGCTTTTTTAAAGTCGCTCCCAGAAAATTTCTGGAACTCTAGTCTACAATATAATTATATTGTACAAGACAAAGCTGGACAGCAAACTATCCTCTCTTTTAAAGAAATTGCGACCATCTTTTGAGCTCCTAATTTCAGTTATTTATAAACTGGATAATCTTCCCTATTCATATACTAAGACACTGCTTAATACTTGTCATCTTTCTTCCTTCCAATACTTGTCCCAGTTTATTAATAACCTTAATTATTTAAAAGCCGAAATTACTGGCATTTGAGAATCAAAATTATCACCTAAGTCACAGCTAATTAATTTTTACCTTGTGTCAAGAAAAACAGCAACAAAAGTATCTTTTTTGTGGAAAATAACAACTAATAGAATCATTCATTACAAAAGTGTGGAGAAGTACCTGGTTTTCTCCCTTGTCAACGTTTCCTCTTAAATGTCCACTTACTTCCTCATTGTTCTTTGATTAAACAATCTTCCCTACAATATAAGAATTCTCCATGAAACTATTTGTTTTCAACTGTACTTCCCTGAGAACTCAAGTATTGGGGCTAACTCAACATATAGAACTTTCTGGGTAAATGCATTTGAAATTCCAAAAAAAAAGACCTACTGCAAAAGAATTTATTATAAATTGCTGATACATTGTTATACAAACAACAGATACACTGAAGTGATATGCTAAAGAATTAGAGCAGGCACAATTTGATAAATTAAATGAGGTAAAGTGGTACATTTTGAAAACTGCATTTTAGAGAAGATGTTTTGTCAAAGAATAGAGTAACAAAGGTGAATTTGTGAGAAAGTTCTGCAATTCCTTACCTCTTCAAAAGAAAAGGGCAGGAAATAAAGGGAGAAAAAGAGAGAGGACTTATCTTTCCAAATAGCACTAATTCTGGGTTATCTCACCAGATCAGAGGATTGTGTAATAGTGTCAGGTCAATGCTTTTATTGCTATTTAAGTCATAGTGTGAGTCCATACTAAATTAGGCATCAAGCTTTCTCAGAAGTTTAATTTTAATGAGGCAAGATTATCTTAGTTGCGATTAAAATTCACAAGTCACCTAACCCAGAATTAGTTCTCTGTAGCTTTCCTTAGAGGGTAAGGAATTCATTTAACAATTTCACTTCTTGACCACTCGAATAGGAAAATTCATCTCTACAAACTGCAATTAAGAATCTCAGAAGCGTTTTGAAATTGAGTCATTTCAAATTTAATAGCTACATACTGTTCAATCCAATTTGTCATCTCTGTGGGGATTTCCCCCATTGGAGTTCATCAGGTAACATCTCTGTGTCTATAAAATATACTGTTTTTCTATGCCTTTTTAAAAAATCACTGCTACTAAACTTCCCAGCAGCATGGGAAGAGCTGAAATGCAGCAAGATCCCCGCCCTCCCGTAATTCACTTCTACGACCTTGAGCGGTACCCACCTTCAATTTCCCCATCTGAAGAATGGCGTTAAGGACTGCTACTAGCCTGCTCTACGGTTGGTGCTGTGGACGTGCCTTGATTGTAACATGCTATATGGTAGTGGTATTCCACTGGCAGTTTTGCTCACCTGAGGGCATCCGGCAACATCCGGAGTCATTACGGGTGTCACAAGTGGAGTATGGGGCGTCGGAGTTCAGATGAGAGATACAGCTAAACTTCTTGCAGTGCACAAAAGGGCCCTATCACCACAAGGAATTATCCCTCCCAAGTTGAGTAGTATAGAGGTGTTGAAGCTAATCCATAGCTCCTGGGAGTGATCCGAATCACGGCATTATGGGAAACACTTGGGAGCTACTTAAATTGTGGATGTGACTCATAAATGGGTCTCAGGTGTTGACGCCCATCGGCCGCTGGCCCCCTGGAAACGGTTGCTGGGCCGCGTGTATGTTGCATATATTAAACCCGCCAGTCTAGACCTGATCCGGCGGACGCCCATTGCCGCCTAACTTCAAGGTCCGCCCAGGGCAGAGAGCGAGCGCGACCGACTGCCCCAGCCCAAACAGCACCCAGACTCGAACTGGGCCCTAAAAGAACTCGACTTCCATTGCCACGCCCGTCCAGAACAGCCCGATAGGGAGGCGACAGCCGCAGACAACTCACTCAGAAGCAGCCGTCCACGTCAAAGATAAGGCGTGTGACAGACGGTGACGAAAGTGCAGGCAGAGGTACGCTGCCACCAGTGGCCTTCATAGTCTGGGTGGGGCGACAGAGACAATGTGCGCGCAACCCCTCCTAGCGCACGCGCGCTCACTGCCTTCTGGCGCTCCAGGAACTGCTGTGCGCAGGCGTCAGCCGGCGCCCCTCCTAACTCTGCACCGGATGTATTCACAGCTTCAGCGGCCACCGCAGCTGGCCCTATCACCACAGCCGAGACAGGTTAGGGCCTCACGCATGGTACACGTTTACCCTCTCTGATCCCCTTTCGCTTCACACCCGGAAACAGGCTAAACCAAGTTTCTTGTCTGGGGACAAATTCATTGTTTGAATTTGGATATACAGAGAGAATGAGGAAGGACCGTTCAAGGGGCTGTGGAATTGGGGGATGGGGCTTGAAGATGTTCAGTGTGGCATCCCTAGAGCCACCAACTTGCACCCAAATAGCCTAGGTCATAGGGTCCCCCATTTGGGTTCATCCCAGTAGGGAGGGCCCACAAGTTTCCCTTTGGATTTTGCCCCACTGCTTTTCTGAAGTCCTTGACTTCATCAGGGTTGACACTGGCCCATACGCAGGGCCCAGGGAAATGAACAGCCTCTGAACCTACATCCCTGACTGATGTATTGTCTCAAAGCAAGGTACACAACAAGGGTACTGAAGTAATACTAACTTTTAAACATGTCTTGCCGTGTTTACTTTTTTAGATTTCATCCTTGGCCTCTGAGTTTTCTTTTTTTTAACCTTTCAAAATGCAATCTAGACAGTTTTTTGTTTGTTTGTTTTTGTCTTTCTCAGAAAAACACTCTTTTGTCCCGGTTTCTATTTAGTCTTCAAGTTGTACATGCACAGTTAACAAGGATAGAACCTTCTGAAAAGGAAAAAATAAAAAGTTTCAAAGACTTTTAAAATGTGAGTGTGTACAGAATCTCTAGTTAAGAGCAGAAAGGGGACTGTGACTCACCTGGATTCAACAAGAATTCTTTTTTTTTTTTTTTTTTTTTTGAGTTGGAGTCTCACTCTGTTGCCCAGACTGGATCGCAGTGGCCACTCCTGGCCACCACAGCCTGACTTGCTGGGCTCCAGCGATCCTTCCGCCTCAGCCTTCCAAGTAGCTGGAACTATAGGCGTGCACTACCACACCTGGCTAATTTTTTATTTATTATAGAGATGAGGTCTCGCCAAGTTGCCCGGGCGGGTCTCGAACCCGCGGGCTCAGGCAATCCACTCACCTCAGCCTCCCAAAGGCGCGGGATTACAGGCTGAGCCACCGAGCCCGGCTAAGAATTCTTATCATCTGTGATAGACAAGGAAACTGTGTCTTACTTTCCTCTTGTGTAAAAATGGAGATGTTAAAAAAGGAAAGGTAGGTCAAATCTGTATTACTAGCACATAGTATATATTCAATAAAATTATTTGTTTTTAGAGCCAATGCTATAGATAGCAACCCTCAACCTTTTTGGCATCAGGGACTCATTTTGTGGAAGATCAGTTGTCTACGGATTGGGGATGGGAGGGATGGTTTCAAGGTAGCTCAAGTGTATTATATTTATTGTGCTCTTTATTTCTATTACTACATTGTGATATACAATGAAATAATTATATAACTCATCATAATGCAGAACAAGTGAGAGATCTGAACTTGTTTTCCTGCAACTAGACAGTCAAATATGGGGGTGATAGGAGATAGTAACACCCAAGATGTGTTCTGTATGTCCAGTCTTCTTTGTAATTTTGTTTAGTTCCTGTCACTGCAAAAAATCCTGCTTCACAGGGATAGGATGTTGGAAATGGAAGCAGGCTTTTCAGTGCTTTTGTGACAATCTCAGTATATTCTGCATTGACTTTAATTCAGAGTGTATGGAGATTTGAAGTTGTCTCAAACATATTTTAAACCCACTGTCACTTGTGATCTCAAGCACTTCATCCTATTCTTGCACAAAGTCAATTCACCTGGCTTATTCACAAGTGTATTATGGGTCCACTCACTGCAGTCTCTACCTCCTGGGCTCAGGCAATCCTCCCCTCACAGCCTCCCAAGTAGCAGGGACTACAGGTGCACATCACCATACCCAGCGAATTATTGATTTTTTGTAGAGATGAGGTCTTGCTATGTTTCCCAGCTATGTTTCCCAGGCTGTTCTCAAACTCCTGGGCTCAAGCGATCCTCACTAGCTTACCTAAAAATCATTGATTCTTTGTAATACAAGTTGCATAGTGCTTAGGTTCTCAAAAGTGTCATAAAAAGCATTTGGTGAGAGTTCAAGATTAAAGAATGATTAGTTGTTTGTAGTTGAAATTGGATTTTTTTCTTTTTCAGGAACTTTAATTATAGTCAAGTTCCAAATGACTTGACATATGACTTTGTAAATGATCTTTTATTTCATTGTTACAATAATTTTGTAAGGTAGGCAGTGCAGTTATTCTCCTTATAAAAATAAATAACTGGAGCTTAAGAAAAGGCGAATATTATGCCACAGGTAATATATCTGTAGAGCAATAGAATGGAGAACTGAACTTCAGTTGATATTACTGCCTCAGAAAGAAGTCAAAAAGCAAAACCTATTATTATAGTCTGTATGTTTTACAAATTTCTTATATTGTGTGTAAGTTATCAAAACCACAACCTGCATAGATACAATAATGATTGTGCAAATAAAGTAAAAATATTCTAGAAACATCAACAACAACAAAACTATAAAATAGAACAAGTTCAGAAAATAGTAAGAAACTTTTTTCCCCTTCAATTTGATGTCAATGTTGAGTGGCAGCAACAATATGATCCAACCAGACAATTTTAGAATTGCAACCCAGGAAATTGACTCTGTCACAAGAAAACTACCTACAAAAAAAGTCCTGAACCAGACAGCTTTCTAGAATATTTTTACTTTATTTGCACAATCATTATTGTATCTATGCAGGTTGTGGTTTTG